>LACB01000626.1:0-14142 GCA_030142185.1 Penicillium thymicola
TCCGATCTGGGGGAAGGGGTACAATACATCGGTAACCGATGGCCATAGCTCCCGCTGACTCATCCCATGATCGCCCGCCATCGCTAAGCGATGACGGTTTAGGGAGTGTCTCCGATGCGGTCCTCCACGTAATGTCGATATTATTCTGCGTTAGCTCGTATTTACCCCCTGGTTTATACAACCTACTCCATACTGGAACGCATGTTATCGGAATATTGGTTGGGATCTAGATTCAGATTAGATACCTCCAGGGCTGATCTGGTGATGTCTTGGTCAACTCGTCCTGAACTTACTTGTTTGTCCACAACGGAGTACGAGTACGGGGTAATATTACTACCGTGGAAACTTGGGGGGGTTTTTTTTTTCATTTGATTAAAAGGATTGATAGATACTCCTTCAGGATCCAATATCTCGACAAGTTTTTGATCCTTTTCCAGCCCCCAAAAAATAGGAAAGGTTCATTTCTACACCGTAGATTCTCATAAGCGTATCCGCCGTATAGCTAGCCGCATCCGCATCCGCATCCGCACCCGAACACTAAAAATCAGGGGGGAAGTAATAATAGAATATCAATGCTAAAAAGCAAAAACAAAGACCCTTAATTATCTGCTAGGTATAACTGGATGCTAAACGGGGGATGGTCGACAGCGATCACCTACAATATACAGAGTACTTGTTTGACTGTCTCGAAAGAGGCAGATCTAGAGAGGAAAGAAAAGGGGGCTGCTTCCACGGAGTCGAGCCCGAGAGAAAACACAACACTCAACAAGGTATCAGGGCTACGGTACAATCCTACCGAAGCGTACTATTCCCAGCTAGGTGTACGGAGTACAGCCGGAAATGGTGTTAGGCAAGAGATGGTTGGAACCCGGCATGTCTTAAGTGTGTGAAACAACGACCTGTTCGTCAAGGGCGATCACCAAATAAATTAGAGAGCTTACCGGCATCTTACCGGGCGTACAGTTTCCCGCCTCGGTAAAACCCCCGTGTGGGATCGGCCGTGGGGCCCCTAGCATCGGGTTACTCTTCTCTTCTCTATTTCTAGCTCCAGGCCTGCGAACTGACCATGTCGTGGGGTTCCATATTTTTGTGTTGAAAAAAGGAAAAAACGGAGAACATGGAGCAATAATGGAGTAAGAATGGAGCTGTGTCCATGCGCTTGATGGCTATTTTAGGGAGGTGGTGCCAGACCATGGTCATCATCGTAGATCCAAGTTGTGCTCGCTCTTGTTTATACCCGCACCACCCCCTTTCACATCCATTCTCAGCACATCGTATCGGTAGATCCAGACAGATCAGATCACCTTGACAGCCGATGAG
This sequence comes from Penicillium thymicola, assembly GCA_030142185.1. Taxonomy (NCBI): domain Eukaryota; kingdom Fungi; phylum Ascomycota; class Eurotiomycetes; order Eurotiales; family Aspergillaceae; genus Penicillium; species Penicillium thymicola. Next base: position 1,321 of record LACB01000626.1, read on the forward strand.
CCTATGTCTCTGCTACAATACTCCGTCCTCCGTCTGTATCTGGATATGGATATCTGCGATCTGCACTCCGTTCGCTCCACTGGAGCTGTGAAACACGCGAGAAACATCCCTGCGCTAAACTCATGAGCCATATCCAAATGAAGCCATACACCCGCGTATAGTCGACGGGAATTGTCTGATAGTCCTTGATAGTCGGTTTCATTATCTTGAATATATTGACTCTTGCCTCGGTCTTTGCCTACATTCTACAAGATCCTCCGTACTCCATACTCCGTAGTTAACTAAGACTCTAAAGCCCAAGGAATAAAGTTCAGTGTTTTGATTACTTTGATTAAGTTCCTGCCTATTCGGGTACCATACGTCCACCCTGTTCCTTTCTTCCTTTCTTCCTTTCATTTAGCTTTCTATTTTCCCGCTCTGATCCTTCGGGGTTGGTTTCGGGTATTTGTTCGGAAGAATTCATTCTTGCAACCGTTGAGATCCATATCCAACCCGATGACTCAGGATTATGTGATTTCCTCGGGATCCACCCATTGCCTACTCCGTACATATTCCTCCGACCACCCACCACCACTACGTATGCAAGTATGTAAGCAACTACTCCGGACAACCTCCGTACATACACCGGGGGAGGGGGAGTGGGGGGGGGGTCTGATCATACCCAGCCTCCCAAACACATGTCAATGGTAACAATATGCATACGAGACCCAATGCCCATCGCATTGATCGCTCACTAGGATGCAATGCTACTGAAATGTAATATACCAATGAGAAATCTAACACCCAGTCCTGTTGTTGATTGTCTACATTTATATTTGCAAGGTACATATTTATATATAGATATATATATATATATATATATATAAAGTTTCGATTGTAAAATAATGATCATCGAGCCAGGGCTCCGTTACTAATTCGGTCATTAATTCGGTCGCATAGAAGGCAGTCCCTAAATCATCCCTGTCGAAGAGGCAATCCCATTGTGAACCTTGTACAGCATGGAACGTACGTTGTAGTGCGTATGTTGTAGTGCGTACGTTGTGTGGACGCTAATGGTAGATCTTGGGTGATCGACGCGTGATTTTCACGGTGTTATTTCATGCCGGCAATTGCTACTTTCCCTTGTGCGGGGATTGGGTAGGAGCGGCCTGTGTGATGAGGTGTTTGAGCTCATTATTATGAAAGCATTACTCCGTGCGCCATTACATTGGTAGAGAGAAGTCTGTGAGTGCTGACTGACAAGAGTAGATCATCCTACCGTTGCATTCCAGGCTTTTACTTTTTTGGGAGGGAGGAGGAGAAGGGGGCCTTGGGCCTTGTTGGCGGTTATACATCCTTGTCTAGTTCACCTCGCCACGCTATGATCCGTTGGGTCTACATGTGCATTTGGGTAGCATGTATTATTGGATACAGGTCTGGCTTGGGTCCCATCTTCTTGGTGTTGTTTTGCGCCATGATACAGGATCGGAGCCCTCCAAGTAAAAAAAAAACAAGTACAATGTGGAAAAGGGCTTGCATTGTACATCCTCTAGTATATGTTGTATGCAGTTACCAGGTATATGGTACAAGTTCTCAATGATAAGTCCAGGCTGCATAGGCAATCTGCAATATACAAATTTCCAAGTCATCAGCCCGTCCAGATCTGAATATGCCGGGTGTGGCCGAGATTGTGTGACCCTGCGATGTTACGATCTGAATCTGAAGTCTCACTGTGGTACTTTACAATATATGGGTTGTTACTCCATATATATTTTTCTTTGTCTTTGACTTCTATGGGGTAAGTGAGACCTCAAGCCACATTATTGGGGGCCGTTGAAAAGGATTAAGCAGTGTCCTCCGTAGAGTGACCAATGCGTAGATCAGACTTTGGGGCCGTGCAGGATTCCAAGCGCTATGATGCATCACCCAGTTTGGTATTGAAATGTGATGTACGGAGTACTTTGTATGGTCTATGTAGGGTGAGGAGAGAGTGAATGACATATTAAAAAAAAAAAGAAAGAGAGGTAAGATGAGACATATGACAAGATTCTCTTTGCATTGCATCGTAGAATATCGAACCAATCGATTAAAAAGCAACGTCGATCAACCCCGTGCAGTAACATGCATAACCATCTCAATAGGGGATAGGAAAGAGGAAAAGAGGACAGTTGAAATGTATTAGAGTTGACCTTAGCGAAAGAAATGTCGAATGTTGACAGCCCATTGGTGTGCAATCCTCCGATGATCAGTGATCGACCGAAACTGTCGATCTGAGCTCTCTCTTCTTACGGAGTATGGAGTACAGGTTTTTTTTGGTTTTCTTTTGTTTCTTTTCTTTTTCCTTGTTTCTTGTTTCTGTAAATCTATTTCTTTTTTGGTCAAATCGTCCGATCCGAACATGGATGAGAATCCTTTTCATCGAACTTTCGAGGTAAAACACCGGAGGAAAGGAAGAAAAAGCCAAAAAGCCAGAAAAGCGTAAACGGTTTGTCTTTGACCTCTTGACCTCTTTGACTGGAAATATTCCAGTCAAAGTCCACTGCGGCTCCCTTTTGGCCCCATATGCATGATCGGCCACTCCGTGTCTGTGCGAGTGCTTGACCCACGTCTGGATGCCTGGGAGTGTGACCTATTCATATCTTATGATCTTTTCCTAACTACAACATATGTAGGTAGTAGGTAGTACATTAAAAAAAAAAAAAACCAAAGTGGCTTATATTGTAGACTCCTTTTTTTCTGTACTGAAATCAGAAATCTACATACGTATGTATCCGGAAGAACGGGCTAAATCAGGTTAAACGGTAAAATGGTATTGGGTATCGGAAACTGGAGATTCAACTAAAAACCCCTGAGAACTTCATTAGGCATAGACATCCACTTGACCACTGCTCTGCATGATTTCAGATGGCCCACTGGCAATCGCACTGGCGGCTACTGCCCTCATGTTTCGAATGGCCTTCTTGAATTCCGTCTTGTCATAATCTTCGGGCATATGCTCCCCACTGTAGATGCAAAGCACACGCATACCTGGCTTGTAAGACAGTTGTTCAAGCAGCTTCGGTGTAATAAGGAAGTACTGGCCACCCCCACCGCCGCCGATGGCGTTGCCATTCTCGTCAGTTTCCTCGGTCTCGCCCGAAGCACAGGCAATATCTACCAGGCGTCCATGAACCATACGCTCGTTTCGCGGGTCCATACCCTGATTGATCTCATCGACCACGCGGAAGGGCGAGGCCGAGAGCGACTGGAGTGCCATGAGATAGAAGATGGTACTCACGGCTCGCTCACCACCAGACTGGCGATGTGAATCCAAGACCGACAACCCCGCGCCCTCACGGAACTGGACGTGAATCACGATCGACCAATCCGCAAATTCGCTAGGACCAGGCTCGCCATTGGGCCCAGCTTCGCATTCTGTTTTGCCCAAGGTGACCTGGCCAGCACATCCGATGCGGCGGAAAGAATCCGAGAAGGCATCGCTGATCTTCTCGATGAGCGCCTCCAACTTGGGCTCCCAGTCCTTGCGGATATCTGCGATGGCATTGCCAAGTTCCGTAAGCTTGTCTAGGAAGTCGGCGAGTTTCGAGCGCAACTTCTCAATGGACTTTTCACGGTCTTCGAACTCCTTGATCATGTGGATACTACCACCATGGGTGAGCTCCAGTCGGGCCTTTTCAGAGTCAATGTCGGCTTCGAGTTTATCCATGTCATGATCATCGAGCCCTTCAAGTACAGCTTGCGCCTCGGGTTGGTCGTGTAGTTCTCGGCTGATTTGCTGAGCTTTTTGCAAAACTGCTCTGGCCTTCACTTTGGATTCCCTCAATTTAACTGTAGCTTCTTGTGCCTCTCGCCTCTTGGATTCTAGTAATTTTGTACTATCAATGTTGCGGTGCCGCAGGGTCTGAAGATCGGAAGTCGCCTCCAAAAATAGGACCTCGACTTTGATGAGCTCCTCATAAGCTTGGCGGAACAATTCGACAGCATCCTAAATCACGTCAGATGAAAGTAGACAGACCTGTCAGTGGTGAACTTACAGCATATTCGACAGCGGCCTCAGCCTTTTGAATTGCAAATTCGTCTTGCCGGTTCCGAATCTCACGAACTCTCTCTCGGACCCCTTCAAACATCGATGTAACGTTTTGCAATTTGGCCTCTTGTTGAGCTGCAAGCTGTTAGCCAAGTGCCAGAGCGCAGAAGAACAAAAAAATGGAACATACAGATCTTCTCTGGGATTGCTCGGTACTGAGTGTGAGCTGTCTGTTTTGTGCTCTTTTCTTTCTCGATGCCTTTCTGTAGCACAAATTAGTATAATGACGAGAAGCAAGAGAAATACAGAAATTACCATTTCTCGCTCGACCTGCTCGTGTTCTTCGCGTATCTTTAACACGACAGCCTTCTCGGACTCAAGCTTGTCCTTGATGTCTTGCAGCTGTTCATTCCATAACGTGATGTTCTCTTGATGTTCACGCTTAAGAGAAAGATCAACTGGCTGTGCAGTCCACACCTGAGCAGACTTGATCTCTCGAACCCGGGTTGATGTGGCGCCAGGTCCATACTCTCTACGCCGAGTCACCTGATAGCTTCTTTTCCCAGATACCCAGTTGCTCATCAACCCCTCCTCCAAACGAGTAAATACTTCATTTGAGATTTCACGCAGTCCGATAGGAGTCGAGTGTAGGCCCTTCTCACTGCACAGCATGGCAATGACAGGATCGGGCCCGACCAGAAAATCCCTTGCCCAACCATCGAATCCCAATCGGACAAGTTGATCGTTAGGCATTGGAGCACTCATAGTATCCAATGACAGCGAGCAGGTGCGGATGCTAATATCATGGAGTCCCAAGGTTTGGTTAATCGCGTGTTGCAAGGTGCGGAAATCATTCCTGGTCTGCACAGTGAACGATGTGTAGTCTGTCTTCTGGAATAAAGACTCGACAGCATCGGCAAATTTGGGATCGGTGATTGAGCATGTAACCATTGGAGGGCCAAAAACTTCTTTCTCAAACTTGTTTTGGTTCACAAGAAGCCACTTATAGGCTTTGAGCGTATCGACAGATGCTTTCTGCAACTTGAGTTCTTGTTGGCCGGAGGCTGAGTCCAAGCTGCTCAGCTGGAGCTCGGCCTGCTTGATACTCTTTTGCACTTGCTGTTGTTGCTCTTGAAGGGGCTGTCTCTTGTCTTGGATTTCTCTGGCCTTGGTCTCAAGCTCGCGTTTTTCGAGCCGTTTCTCTCTCTAAGTTGGGATAAGCATACTCGTCCAAGTAATGGAGAATATAGGGTTTCTTACCAAAGTCTCGTTGTAAAATTCTGGATCGAACTCCACGGCTTCCTCTTCTTGTTGGCGTCGAAGTCTGTTGACAGCTTGCTGAGCCAATGCTGCTTCGGACTGGTGTCTTTGACCGCTCTTTTTTTCTGCTTCAATCTGATCGTTGAGGTCCTTGATCCTGTTCTCAAATTCGTCGATTTTTTGGCCGCGTGCAGTGGCGAGCCTGGATGCCTTGTCGACAGAATCCTTTCGGTCATCTTTCACGCCGTTTAATCGCGCGATATAGGCCTCTTTCGCGTTGACTGCGCGCAAAATAGGCTCGTTTTCTGCTTGGACCCGACGATATTCTCGCTCGACTTCAGCTTTTCTAACCTTCAAGGCCTCGACGGCATTGTGGTGTTCCTTGTACTCCACAATTGGACGGCAACGCTCAAGGATTTCAATTTTCTGCTTGATCACGGCTCTCTGGCGCATTCTTTCGACATCAGCTCTTTGCATCTCTTGGCGATTTTCCATATTTTCTAGCGTTTCCTTGTCGTCACGGTTGGCTGTCTCAAGTTTCTTCTGCTCGGCTCTTAGTCTTTTTAGGGCCTCATGCCACTGGATCATTTCCGGGCCAGCTGCTGCTCTTTGGGTAGAATGAAGGAGCTCGACCGGTGTAAGTGCAGCAAACTCAGCAACTTTATCCTGAGGGAGGAATTGGCAGAGATTGTCTACCTGGATGGCGAACGACTGAGCCAGTTTCAACACCTCGTTCTTAGAAGCAGACACTCCGTCGAGTGTGAATGAGCTCTTATTGCCATCGCGCTTGATGATTCGCTGGATGATGGAATTTTCTCTATTCTTGGGCGGTCCACATAATTCAATCTCAATTACAGCCTCTCGGGCCCCATGCTTCACAAACTCGCCCAGATCTTTGGCACGTCCAAGATGCTAGAGATCGGATTAATGTCAGTATGCGGTGGATGTGCACGATTATAGTTCGAGTCGTACCTGAGGTCCCCATCCCAGGCCTAAGCAGATGGCACAGACCAGGGTGCTTTTGCCCGTTCCATTTGGTCCAATGACCATGTTGAGTTTTGGCCCAGGATAGAACACTGCGGATGTGTAGGTCACAAAGTTTGTCACCTTGATCCGCACGATCGCACCCGGTTTATAGCCTCCGGGGCCAAGGCCATCGTGGGCTATCGCACGCGAGGCCTGAGAAACTGCTTCTGGTGTTTCAGATCCAGCGCTATCCTCGTCGCTCTCTGCTTCGCCTCCACCTTCGCTCTCCTCTTCAGGGTCCGATCCGACATCGCTATCTGCGGGGTTCAAGCGGGGGCGTTTGTGGTTTGAGGGCTGGGCTGGGGGTGTAAACGTAGAGTCTTCGCCTTCTTCACCCTCGCTGTGAGGTCGACGACGAGGAATACTGGGTGACGCCATGTTGGTTGGAACCCTCGAGTAGATGCGGAGGGAGCCTCATGGGCTATCTGTGAAATTCGCTTTGTCCGGCCGTTCTTTGTTCAAGTCAGACGCGTTCCCCTCGCGTCCGCGATCAATAGAAAGTCTAGTTTGGGTAGGCGGTGAGAACCTGGAAATGGCCAATTAGTTGTGACCAAACAGCTTCAGCTTTGTATAGCACTCAGCATGCCTCCTCCGAATATCAAGCGGTTAATCTTAACTACCGCGGTCGTTTCTATCACTATTACGGGCACTCTTTATGGAGCTGGTCTTAAAACAAATCAAGAAATTACCGAGGTACGAGCGAATCTATCTAGACCGAAGTTATCCGTTTATTTGCAGTCCTGTCATTGAATCGCATTTCAGATTTAACAATTTATGCGATATAGACAGCAAAGCAACGGCAAGAATCGACGTTCGAGGAGCAAAACAAAGCCCTCCAGGGTATGCGCTCCAACTTGGTCGCTCGGAGAGGCATAATCGAGAACCAGATACGAGACTTGGATGCAAGGATGCTCGAGAAGCAGCAGAAAGGCATCGGTGGTGATGATCAAGATCAGGGTGGAGGTCGATGAGCACTACGAATTCTTTGCCAAATGGAGGCAACGGACTCACAACTACCGTTTAATGTGAACCAACCCACGATGCAACCGGCACGCTTTGGTCCTCCAGAGGACCACGCATCATTTTCGATTCAAATACAAGGTGGCGGCCATCAACTAGGCTCAGCATGGTCTTGACACCCACTATCCACGCAAAAACTTTCTACCATACCAAGTGCACTTGATGGTGATCTTCGAGTCCCGCATCCAGGCAATCCAACCATGGCCTGTAAGGTCTAGAAACATTGGGCTTGCTTCTATTAATGAATTTGACAGCTTGTCACTGGGAATTATCGGTGTATTCATGTACATAACTTCGCGTGCTATTTAAATCATCTACTACTTCTTTTATTTATAGACAAAATCTATATATTTCCCTCCTACCCGGAGTCTGCAATGAGTTTGTCAGCAGAAAGATTCCGCCAGGAGAGGCTGTTGGTCAACTGATTTCGAAGTCAGTGGCGAAACGTCAATTGCCTAAGCCTCGAGGTTGAGTCGCTCCAGCAAATTATCCAGCTTCTCGAGCAAGATCTCATAGTTAATTGCATCTTCTGAGAATTCATCCTCGACAACCGCGCCATCCAGAGTTCGAATCACAGGGGCATGGACTTGCGGCTCCTGCCCTTGACTGGGGATAGCCTCCTTAGAAACATCCAGGGTCTCCACACGTTCTGTGAGATTTATAACGTCCTCGGGCTGCTCGTCTTCATCTAGACATTCCGGTAGCTCTTTTTCTTCCATCATCTCATCCAGACCAGCCTCATCAAATCTCAATCTAAAGCGCTCTCCAAGATAGAACCGGATATCGTCCAGCATTTCAATGGAATCGGTCTCCTGTCTCGCCTTGATACGAGATGCTGATTCCTGGATCAACTCTGCAAATTCTGGGCTATCTATATGTGCTTCCAGCCGATATGCGAGATATCGAGCAGCGAACTCTTCCAATCGCTGCACGCGCGTCAACCACGCAGCCCGAACAATTGAGTAAATGTCAATGTCATCTTCGTGCGCGGTACCTCGGGTTTTCGCAGCCTCAGCCTGAGACATTCCAGCACTGCCAAGGGTGCTGATGACCACGGCAGCTTTTGTCTTCAGCTTCTCGATGAAGAGCATATCTGCGGCGAATAGGACATCGACAGCGATTTCTAAGGGGAAATCGGCTCTTTCGGTGTATAAGAATGTAAGAATAATTTCCAAGACCTCGGGCGAACAGTTGACGTCGATGATATTCAGAGTCTCATTGAGGTAAGCTTCGCGAAACGTAGATGTGAACATTGCCTGGAAAAATTCAGACCGCAAAAGCATTGCTCGATGGCATGGGAAGATGATAGATTTCGGTGCCTCGAGAGTCTTCTCGTCCGCGGTAGGAATCGAACTGGATGTGCTATTGTTGACCTCCGGGGTGTCAACGTCTGCTTCCTCTTCCTCCTCGGGGAGTTCATCTGCCCTCAGAAGAACATCAGCAAAGATTGCATTGCTTCGACCCCACTTTACTTCGTTCACTTTCGAAGTCTCTACCTCGAGCTTGTTCCCCAGAATATTCTCCTGGAACCATTGTTCCATTTGATCTCGGCCCTTGGAAATATCGTCGGTTCTTCTTTGCCTGGCACGTCTCCTATCTCCACTATCAAGGATACTGTCTAGAAGATTGGGGATCTCCAAGTACTTGGAGATTCCTTCCACCCCTGCAAAAGTCTCGGACTCCGTGAAGCCTGTTCCTGGTCCACTTCTCAAGTCCCGAGGGGCTTCCCCAAAGTACAGGTATTTGATAGCGGCACCGAATGCCTCCGGGGGAATGGTACTGGGGAGATTCCATGTTGCAGAGTCTGGTGCCACGGCTAGTTTACCATAGAAATATGGGGAGCGTGCCGCGAGGATGAATTTGTGGAGATGAAGCGATTTGTCGGATGCAGTCACAACAATATCTGTCGTTAATGGAGACTCGCGGGTGAGAAGCGAAGTTATATGCGCGGCTAGCGGCTGGAGGGGGTCCGTGGACTTGGAATAATCATATTCCAGGAGGAGGTTTCGTATCCGGTCGTTTAGGGCATTATAGAGACATCTATAGAACCACTATCGTTAATTCTAGTCCCTCTATAGAGAAGTAATAGCTATTTACCTTTCACCCTGAAATGTGTCTCGCTCACAAAGTGCACCAGATTCGAGCAGAAGCTGCACAGCTTCATAATGACCACAGAGGCTCGCCTACCAGTTCCTTGGTTATTATGTGGGACGCATGATTGGCACAGTTGGTTTATCAATATATTGTACTCACCAGGATCAATGGCGTGTAATCATAGGGATCACGAGCATTAACATTGACGCCCTCGGTGATTTTCTCCTGACAGACTTTCAGATCGCCCTGACGGCATGCGCTGCATAGTTCGCGGAACGCCTCACTGAGATCTAAGGGGTTATCATCTTTAATAGTGCCCTCCTTAATCAACTTCTTCTCATTGACTAGGCTGATCTCCAGCTGGTCCTTCCGTAGCACAGTTGCCTCATGCATCATGCAGGTTCCCAGAAACAACAGGTCGAAGTGGGATGAGGGCAAACGGCAAACGGCGGGGCGGAAACAGGCTTATCGATAAGGATCACGTGAGTATTCAAATGTGATGTCTGAAATTAAGGGGGGGTTCTATATTGTATATGTTTAGGGGAATGAATATAGGATGTTTGGAGTATGGAAATATATATACATAGAGATAAAATATATATTCAAGTATACACAGTAACACCTCAAAGAATCGTAATTGAACAAACGTCATTCGAGGTTTTGCCTCCTTCCGACCGTTTGATCTACCTCCCCCACCGCCTGCTGCGTTGGGGAAAGCGTCATAATCAACCGTTGCATAGCAACGATCCCCCAAACACCCATCTTCAAAGCTCCAATTCATATTGCCTTGACTCTTCTTCAAATCTTCAAATCTGCAGTTTGACTCTTTTTTTTACTAACACAGGATCTTGTCGCATACCGTTCATGCATCATTGACTTTCATTCTTCTGTTTCGTTTTCACCTTATTGTCCTAAACTCTACAGCAATCTGTAGCCATGGCGATTGCTTTGGCTGAGGCCGATAAGTATGAGATTTTGGACAAAATTGGTAAGTACTGCGCTTTTCTAACCCAATTTATATTCTATATGTTCAAAACTAATCTTATGTGCTCATTCAGGTTGCGGTTCCTTCGGGATCATTCGCAAAGTCAAGCGGAAGTCAGATGGATTCGTAAGTGTAGTGCATTGTTGGCATCTTGAAACCGGAACTAACGTCCACTTGCCCCTATAGATATTATGCCGCAAGGAAATCAATTACATCAAAATGTCGCAGAAAGAACGCGAACAACTCACTGCCGAATTCAATATTTTGAGTTCACTTCGTCACCCAAACATCGTCGCATACTATCACCGGGAACATCTCAAGGCCAGCCAGGACCTGTATCTCTACATGGAGTACTGTGGTGGCGGAGATCTAGGCATGGTCATCAAGAACTTGAAGAAGGCAAACAAGTACGCCGAAGAGGAGTTTGTTTGGCGCATCCTCTCCCAGCTTGTCACTGCTTTGTTCCGGTGTCACTACGGCTCCGATCCAGCCGAGGTCGGATCAAACATCCTTGGCCCAGCTCCCAAACCATCTGGTCTCAAGGGAAAACAGGGGCAAGTCACTATCTTGCATCGCGACCTGAAGCCGGAGAACATCTTCCTCGGTAGCGACAACACCGTAAAGCTGGGCGATTTTGGGTTGTCCAAGCAAATGCAATCGCACGATTTCGCATCAACTTATGTTGGTACGCCTTTCTACATGTCACCGGAAATTTGTGCAGCAGAAAAATACACCCTACGCTCCGATATTTGGGCGGTTGGCTGCATCATGTACGAGCTCTGCCAGAAAGAGCCCCCTTTCAACGCTCGCACCCACATTCAATTAGTTCAAAAAATTCGCGAGGGAAAATTCGCTCCCTTGCCTGATTACTATTCGCCAGAGCTCAAGAACGTTATTGGAAGTTGCCTACGGGTCAATCCCGATCACCGCCCTGATACTTCCGCTTTAATTCATCTTCCTATCATTCGCTTGATGCGCAAGGAAAAAGAGGTTGTTGACCTCGGAAAGACCCTGCGCCGACGTGAGGAGATTGCTGTCCATAAAGTCCGCGAGATGGAACAGAATCTCGCCAAGAGAGAATCAGAAAAGCAACATATCAAGGCCGAAATTGAAAATACCGTCCGACGAGAGTGGGAGGTCAAAGCACGCTTGGAAATTGACCGCCAGGTACAAAGCGAACTTGACCGGCTCCGCAAGCGATTTGAGTCTGAAGTGCAAGAAAGGGTTGCCATTGAGGTGAAGAAGTACAAGCACAACACTTCTATTAGCAACACTTCCCGAGATGATGTATTTCGCACCAGTACCCATGGCTCTGGGTCCTCTCGATCCTGCAATCAAGGTTGGCGGTCTTCTCGGTCTTCTGCCAACATGACAGACGACAGCGATACTACTCCTTCATCCAGCACCGACATCAGTCAGCTTTCTCTGGGCTCTCCTCCATCAAATACCCGAAAGCAGCCCAAGAAAGAGACCCGGACGCCATTTTGTCGTTCCAAGACCGTTGTTGATTCACCGGTGGATGTTCAAATGGCTGAGCCGTCACCCATTTCAATCGCTTCGCTTTCCTTGTCCCCTCGCCGCACTTCCGCCCAAGGAGGCGCTCGCAACATTTTTGCAGAGGCCGAGCGGAACAAGGCAAAGTGGGAGCCCACCCTAGCCTACTCCGATGACGAGGACGACACACCGGACTTGCCCTCCCCAACTCGGCCTAAGGTAAAGCCGGACCCATTGAAGGCGCCTCGGCGACCTCTACTTCGCCAGAACACTGCGGCTCTCATGCAGAAACTTACCACCCAGCCCTCTCTGTTTCCTTCTGGCGGTACTCGGCTTCCTCAATCGACGAGTGCATCTGCTTCCCAATCCGAAGAGCGCAGTGCAAGTGAGAGTAGAGCCAGATCTCCCCACCGCCGTCTAACTAAAATCCCATCATCTGCCAACCTCGCTGCCGATGCGGGCACCTCACCAACTCGCAAGGGTGCCTCGAAGCAGCAACCTCCCCCCGCCAAGAATGGGGGTGGCGGCGAAGAAATGTTCAAGGCTGTTATGCAACGCAACATGGGTGGCCGGACTCTAGTCGAACTTGCACAGGCGAGAGCTGGAGGCCGTCCAATGGATGAAGTCAAGCGTTGTGCCAGTGACTCCCGCGCTGGCGGTCCTACCATGAGCGTGAAATGCTCTGAACGTGATGCTCCTGCTATCTGGAACCCTGAACTGGATGAGATGCCCAGCCCCTTCCTTGCCCGTGGCAAGAAGGTTATCCGCAACCTGCGGTAATCTTTCACTCAGATCAGGTTTCCTTTGCATTTACTTTGTTCTTTCAGTTTCTTTCCGGTTTCAAGGTTTTTTTTTTATGGAGTCTTGGTTTGGTGTGGATGGAGTTTGTTTTGGATTGGAGCGCTTCAACCGTTTCAACTCAGGGTGACCATTGATG
>LACB01000627.1:0-14120 GCA_030142185.1 Penicillium thymicola
ACGGCGAGAATCCCCCGGAGTGATCGTAACTCAATTGGGTTTTTTTTAATTTTTTTCCTTTTTCTTTCGGAGTGAACTGGCGAATGGGTTCCTTTTATGCATGGCGTTTTGCACATTATTTCAGTCTTTTCACCACCTTCATTCTGTCATTTGATTTCCTCCTGATTTTCTTCCCAGCTCTACTGGGCTGACGACGAGACGACTTGACGCCACCATTTTCCGAACATGAGAGTAAATGATCGGAAGGCGTTGACGATGATCTGTTTCTCGCCGGGCGTTTTAAGTGCCTTTCCTTTTCTGTTTTCCGGGGAAACAGCTTAGTGGTGGTAACTGGGTTAACCGTTGATACACTCTCTATCTACACAAGTCACCTGACTGGCTCTGCGCCACCCTGTATGTTGTACTGTAGTAGGTAATAGTCGAATATGACTTCATATCTTACAACAAACGGAGTAACAACCTAGGTAGTACAGATGAACGGATATCTTTCGTAAATCATTTCGATTATCTTCCCATCTAAGATGATATATGCGCTGCATATCTTTTTTCAACCCGAAACCATGCCATTGCAGATCACTGATCAAGCCCATTAAACTCAATCAACTTCTTGACAGCCTCAATCACTCTATCACCAAGACTGCTGCCATCGGATACTACCGAAGGATTGTCAAATCGCTCCGTGAGAGCCTCATCCAGCATGGTACGAAGCCGTGAAACAAGCACGCCGATCCGGGCCCAACCGCGTAGACGGAGCCAGCCGTCTACGACTAGTCCGCGACCCACAGTGTCAAGTTCTATAGAGCCGCAGAAAAGAAGGAGGGAGTATGCGTTGAAAGCTGTAGGTAGGGAAAAAAAAAAGCAATGTTAGAAGTTAATATTTCGAGGGATAGAAGAGAAGTAACTCACGGGTGAGATCGCGGATGAAGACCTTGCTGGTAGCCATCTTGGTAAAGTAACTGAGATACGCTGCGGAACTAGGGTAGCCGGCCACAGAGAAGAGGGTGGAGCTGGGGTGAATGAAGACACGACCGTTCTCCTGATTGAAGTACTTGATAGTGCGAGCATCCGGGTCCACCTCGACGGTACCGGTAACCGAGCTAGCAAACTTCTTATCTGGGAATGAGATCTGCGCGACCTGCGGCTGGAAGGCTCCAGCAACAAGGGCGCGGATCAAGTTGCGGTTGGCTGCATTGCGGTTCCAGGCTGAAGCCGACGTGTCGGAATACTGGATTGGCAGGACGCCCGCGTCTTTGAGGGAGGTGATGAACTGCGCACGGTTCGAGGAGATATCGCGCAGCGTCTGGTGGGAGAGGAAGTTGGCCACACACCATGATTGGGTGCCCCAGTAGCCGCCCTGGGCGCGGGTTCGCTCGGACCAGGCCTGGTATGCTGAGAGATCGGTGAGGAGATCACCGTCGCCGGGGCGGGAGAAGCTTGCTTTGGCGGCGTTTGCTTCGTCACGCTTCTCGCGTGGTGAGACGAAGGGGCTCTTGACTGTTAGCATGGCTGCGATTGTGAGGCAGGGTTCCATGCAGCCGAAGATGGAGCCGTAGATCATGAGCTTGGCGCAGCGGAGGTCTGCGGGAATCATGGAGAGGTAGCGTCCTAGGGCTGTGAGTCTGTCGTGGTCTAGAGCGCCTACACGATGCAGGAAGTTGAGTGCACCTTCGACAGCTATGCTTTCTGGTGGAGTGATGGTGTTGGCTAGGAAGGTGGCGACGTCCTCGATACCTTTCATGGATTTCACGGATAGACACAGCTGCTCTAGGGGAACACGGCGGATTTCTGGGTCTGGTCGTGGGGCCATATTTGATTCGGCTTTGCGGGTGTATAGCTTATAGCAGATACCTGCGCGGACACGGCCTGCTCGACCACGACGCTGTTTACAGGCGGCCTGTGATGCCCAAACTTCTTGGAGACGGACCATGTTGTCCTTGGGGTCATAGCTAGTTTCCTTGACTCGACCAGTGTCAATGACAGCAACAACATCCTCGATTGTGATTGAGGTTTCTGCGACGTTTGTAGCCGCAATGACCTTTCTCTTCCCTTTTGGTGCGCTCTGGAATACTCGTCGTTGTTCGGCTGGGAGTAAGGAGGCATGCAATGGCAGAGGATGCATGTCAGGAATCCTTTTGACTGCGTTCAGACACTTATCAATCTCTAAAGTACCAGGGAGGAAGATCAAGATGCCTCCTGGTTGGTTTCCTAGCTGAGCATCGATGTATTCAACAGTTGCTGCAATCAGATCGTAATTGATTCCCATACCCAAACTCCGCAGGGCTTTTCCAAGTGTTCCTTCACCCCGAGGGAGTTCTTCCTCATCTTCATACTCCTCGGCAAGTTCTGGCGCAAATGATGTGTACCGAATAACGTCATCCAAGTAGTAGTCCTCGACAGGGAATGTTCGGCCGGGAATGTTCACCAGTCCAACCGATCTCTGACTGCCAAAGTATCTCATGAAGATGCCAGCATCGAGGGTGGCACTCATGAGAATAACTTTCAGGTCCTTGCGATAATTTAGAACATCCCTCAGTAGCGCCAGTAAGAAGTCTGTATCCAGACTTCGCTCGTGGACTTCGTCGACCACCACGTGCGATACGTCTGCGAGGGAGCTTGCGACGTTGCCATCAGCATCGCCACCCGATTGGATCCGGCGCAGCAAGACACCGGTAGTCACGAAGGTAATCTTTGTCGAACCAGGCTTGGCTTTCGACTCGCCTCGGATCACATATCCGACTTCATCACCGACTACTGCGCATCGCTCATCACTAACTCTGTCAGCAAGACCCAGGGCCGAGATTCGTCGTGGCTGTGTGCAGATGATGTTGGCGGCGCCGCCCAGTCCTCGCTGGATCATGTCGTCCAGAACAAACTGTACGGATTGCGTACTTTTACCACTACCAGTCTCACCAGAGATGATAGTCACTTGGTTTGAGTTGATAGCGTGGATAATTTCATGTTGGATATTCCATGCAGGAAGTGCTTTTCTTTTCCGTGTCATCTCGATTTGCGGCACAGTATCTTGTTTGGCTTCCCAAGCATCTCGGATCGCCAAGCTTCGTTCCGAGTCGACCTTCCAGTCAATACCTCTGCGATTCTTTCGAGCCGAACGCACGGGAATTTGGTGAGTCTCAGCTGCCGACGAAGCAGTTACAGAGGAAATCTCTCGCAATTTACCCGGATTCTCCATGATGCTCGGCAGGTTGACCTCCAGCCAGTCCATAATGTTGAAAATCATAGATTCACCCGTAAAGTTTTCCTCGGCATACTGTACTGCCCGACGGATCGCACTAAGGCGTATATAAGCTGGGACGCCTTTGGCCTGGATTGATATGACAGGAGGGGTGGTTGGATAGTGAGCGGTGGGCTTTTGGAAGCGGAAAATTGTGTCTGGTGGAATATCCGATGCCTCGCTATTGATCTCGCAGACCTTGGCTGATATGCGGTGATAACGGTCACCGAAGATGGCCTCCAGCGTAGTCGCCTCTTCTGCCCAAGCCTCTTCGTCTTCGTCGGCCACCGATGGGGCCGAGAATTGAGTTCCATGGGCTAAAGTGCCTTGCAGTTGCTCAGCAGCCGCCAATTCGTCGCCATTCTTGCTGTCCAAGATTTGCGAGCACATGTCGGCTGGATAGCCAACGGATGCTAGCCGTTTGATTTTACCCTCACGAGCGAGATCACCAGAACCAAGACTGACTCCAGCTGAATATCCTTCCGGTAGAGACCAACGTGGGAGGTCATCATCAGGAACATAGATAAGAAGCCACTCCAAGACCTCTTCGCGGTCTTTGCATTCTGCTGTAGCTTCTTCCACATGGCTGCGACGGAACCCTAGACCGGTGAATTCATCCGCAATGGCTTTCTTTTGGTTTTCGGGGATCTTCACGCCATATGGGTTCCAAACTGTGTGTTGCCGCAAAAGGCCTTCGATATCTCGTCGAATTCGTGTGCCCATATCCACCTTGGGTGCTTGCGACCAGATACGTTTACTCCTGGCATCTCCATTCCCTAGCCCTAATTCCACATTTGAGGCCTTCTCTTTTGCCTGTGCTTTTTCACGATCTGATCGCTTCTTTGCCAAATCGGCGGCCGCACTCTCTCTTTCTTGCTTGGCTAGGAATGGATCTGCCTCGTACATCCAGCCCTTGCCTTCCCGAGTCTCTGCTGCTTTAATTTCTCCAAACTCCTCCTTCCACAATTTCTTGTACGTTGGAGGCATCATCATATGAATATTGCGCATATTGCATACTCGGAACAGAGCAAACGCTGCACCGAAATGGCGCGCTTCGAGGGCTGTTGGCTGCCCAGCGAGGTGCTTATGGGAGGGAGGGAGCTTGATTGGTGGGATCACAATCAATTCCTTGGTCTTGGGATCAATCTTCTTCATCGTTACGGATGACACAAAGCCGTCGGCGGTTTTAATCTGCAATTGTCGCACCTTATCAGCATCTGGCTTTGGTATATGTGTTTGTAGACATTTGACGAGTGCCAGGGGAAGATTTGAATACCATGCTGTACTCGGGCTTTTCCCATTTTTGCTTCTGACAGTGCTCCGCCAGCATATTGACTGGTAGCTTTCCTGTCCATGATGCGCCGCCAATGACATCCTTCACGGACGGTTTCTTGGGCTCCTCCGGCACTTGCTTTTTCACTTCGCCAGCTTTCTCTGCCACAGCTTTGGCTTGTTTCGTGCCCGGCTTGGGGCCGCCCTTACCATCGCCTTTCTTCTTAGTTGGCATTTTGTGTATGAGGAGTGTTTGCGCAAAAGATAACTTTTGGAGCTTCAGGCAAAAGAACGACCCGCACTAAACCCTTTTGGGGTGGCGGGGAGCATACGGAGGAGCGCAGGGACCACTGGGAGACTTAACTCCCAACATGCGCATGTCTTGTACTCTTACTCGGTCCACCGATGTTAGAATTGGATTTTGTTGCTCAAAGGAAATGCTACAGCTAATATCTACTGTGTGACGACGAGTCAAACTTCTACAATAACCATCATGTCCGGGGAGCACTCCAATCCAAGCAAGGGTGACCCAAAGGAGCAAGCTGGGACATCGGAAAAGAGAAATGCCTGTAATGATACCTATAGCCTTGTCACTGAGAACTACTTGACTGACATGTTGGTTTGGTAGTTACCGAACTCCTGGCCCCCAAAAGCAAGCAACCCAAGCACGCGACTAAAGCCCCATCTGATCGCAATGCGGCCAAAGGCAGAAGTGTATTTGGGGCTCGCGACGAGCTAGGCGCCTACATTGCAAAGCCTGAGACGTACGCTACCGATGTCGTAGTCTATCACAATGACGACTTTGTAGCGATCCACGACATGTTCCCAAAGTCATCGCTACACCTTCTCCTTCTTCCCCGCGACCAGACCAAAACGCGCATGCATCCATTTGATGCGTTCGAGGATGCCGAATTCCTAGAAAAGGTGAAGGCCGAAACCCAAACACTTCGCAATTTGGCAGCGGGCGAGTTGCGACGCAAATATGGAAAGGACTCTACGCAGGAACAGGCGAGACAGGCGGCGCTGAGCGCCGATCCGCCGCCGGACGAGCTACCGCAAGGTCGGGACTGGGAACAGGATATCGTGGTCGGGGTGCATGCTGTCCCATCCATGAACCACTTACACGTCCACATATTATCGGTGGATAGGTACAGCGATCGCTTGAAGCACCGAAAACACTACAATAGTTTTTCGACACCATTCTTCGTGCCAATCGAGGACTTCCCGCTGGCGGAAGATGATGTGCGACGGGATCCGACAAAACAGGGGTATCTAAAGCAAGATTTTACTTGTTGGCGCTGTAGCAGGGGATTTGGGAATCGGTTTGCGGAATTGAAGCAACATCTGGAGCAGGAGTTTAAGGAATGGAAGAAACTGTGAACGATCGGTGTGCTAGTGAATATATACCAGTACTGCCAAAACAGGCACAGCATGGTATAACTATAATGGATTAAACTCTCCAAAAGTGGACCTGTTTAGCATCCGTAGAAGCTAAACTAGGCCAAGATCTTCTATTTTATAGATATACATGTCCCTTGTGGCAAGCAACAGTGACTGGTGCATTTCCAGCACATGCCCAATGCTGCCCTCACACTAGACAAAAACTCTGACAATGGTAGCCATTGAGAAGAATTGTCCCCCTTCCTCTGCTCGGAATATGACTGTCACGTGTGCATTTACGCACGGGCCTTAGAGCGGCCTTTGACCTTGCGGGCCTCAGGGCGGTTGATGTGGTGAGAGGGAATCCAATCAGCGTTGTAGGCACTGGTAGAAGAAACCGCAGCGCCGGTGGAAGTCTCCTCGGCAACCGGGGTCTCAACGCGCTTGGAGCTACCCTGGGTGCGCTTCTCGCTGGTCTTTCCGGACTTGCGTTTCTGGGGGAAATAGGGAGCGACCCAAACGGTGTAGAAGAAGTAGCCGGTGCCAGAGACACAGGCCAACAGGAAGAAATAGAGGAAGATGCTGATGGTAATTGTTAGTCCCATTGCCCTCGCACAATCAACGTAAAAGGGGGGTGTCCTACATCTGGGGGTCGAAGATGCTGGTATCCGCCTCCACGATGCTAACGGTGCCATTGTGGGCAACGACAGGAACCAAGCGGCCCTCGCTGTCCGAAATAATGGCGGAAAGAGTCAACCGGAGATCCTGGGGATGCATCTCGGTGGCGAAGCTATAGCTGATCGTCTCCTTCTCGCCAGCGGGAACCTCGAGAGCATAACGAGTAGCCGTCAAGTTGCGGACAATTTGGGCCTCGTCATCAGGGTTCCGGAGGCTACCGCCGACGAAGTTCACCGTGATAGGGTTCGGCTCATCGTTGGAGATGGCGATCAGCGCCTGTGTAGGGTGACCGTTGACAAGCTTGATACCGAAGATCTCGGAAGCAGGGAAAGAAGCCTGGGCTGAGACAGCCAGAGCGGGAACATCTGCTTCAGTGTTCTCAGCATCCTACAAGTTCGAAACCAAACGATTAGTCAATTGAGTCATGCGACGTGGTCCCCGAGACAAATCGAGACATACAGCAGCAAAGCCGGTGCCAACAAAGGCCTGGAGAGACAGTAGAGCCAAAGAGAGGAAACCAAAGCGAGTCATCTTGAAACCGGAAGAGAGAGAAAAAAAGGGAAGGAGAAGGTAGAAACGGGGAAAGGTCAAGATCAAGATGAGGTGAAGGGGAATATTTGGCTCCACGTATGCAAAACCGGGGGCTGACTCAGCCAGATAACACCCGCGGTCTTAGATTGATTTTTTTTATTTGAATCAAAGACGACGACTATAGATTCTCCTCTTATATCAATTAATTTAATAAAGTGAGGTGGTCATTGATCATTGGTGATTATAGTGATTTCAACACTTTACGCGCCTTCTAGATTGTCACCTCCTGCAAGCGCTTGCCCACCGGAATTTCCCTGTTGGCTTTCATCGGACTTGAAACTTGCTTCTCTCCCTTACTTTTCTTTCTTCCTTATCTTCTTTTGTCGCATTCATCTTCTTCGCAATTCCAACCCTTTTCGGATCTTTAAACGAATACTTATTGATCTACAAAAATGGCCACCCAAGCTTACTTAGAGCGCTATCGCCAGTTAAGCGCGCTGGACCAACAGAAGAATGACTTCATTGAGGTACCAACAATTCCTCCCTTGATCTCTGATATTCATGTCTAACAAGATTCATGATTTAGGAACTCCTTCAACGTGTGACCACCCTAGAGAATTCCTTCCAACAAGAGAAACTCGACCACGAACGTGAAACCCGGTTCAATCGTGAGGTTCAGGTGCATGAAATGGAGCTGATGGACCAGATATCGGTTGTCAAGAAAATGATGGTGAGCAATAGCTGTGGACGCATTGTCTAAGCTCAGGCTAACATATCTTCTTTTTCCACCCCTTCCAGGACCGCGAACCATTCGTTGTGTTGCTTTTAGACGGCGAAGGAATAATATTCAAAGACGAATTTCTGCAACTAGGAGAACAGGGCGGACGAAATGCGGCCAAGCAGCTCTGGAAATCTCTCCAAGGCTATGTGACGACAATTCTTTCCACGCTCACCGAGCCGAAGATAATGACCAAGATCTATCTTAATGTGAAGGGACTTATGGAGACTTACATCCGGGGTGGAATCGCCCTAGAGGCATCCACAATCAGTGAATTTATTCGTGGATTCAATGAGAGCGCATCATTCTTCGAAATTGTGGATGTTGGAACTGGCAAAAACAAAGCGCATGATAAAATCAAGGGTATGTGGTGCAACCTGACATGACAGAAACCGTTGCTGATTCGCTCCCTCCAGAGGCATTCAAGCTTTACTTATACAACTGCCATTGCCACCAACTCTTCCTGGGCTGTCCCTCCAATGAAGAATATGCCCGGTCATTGACAGAACTCATTTCTGGTGCGAATTATAAGGGCCGAGTCTCGCTGGTTGAGGGTCTTCCACTCGAGAAGGAATTTGATTATTTCCGAGAGCAGGACTATCGAATTACCCAGTTCCCAGATGTTTTCCGCACCACAAAGATTGCCCCGATGACATTGATTGCACCGAGCGCAACGAATGCAGCGAATGCACCGTCTTGGGCTGCTCCCTGGAAAAGCGCAATCCCTTCGCGGACTTTACTCACACCATCGCCAACCCAGCAATTCCAAACACCTGCTCCATTGTCACGAACCTCAACCAGCACCAGTCTGTCAAATCTGGGCGCCCCATTGGCCCCTGTGACAAATAAACCGGAGTCTTCTGATTTCCAGGTTGTTCGGTCCAAGGTGCCTGGTGCGGCCCCTCCCAAGACGGTGGAACGAAATAAGTATGGTCAGCGTGTTGATCGGCTGGACTTCAAGAGCATTCCTCGCGATGATCTTAACAAACTGAAGAAGCTCAAGCTTTGCAATTATCATTTCTTGCTCGGTGAATGCCCTAATGAAGAGAATTGCTATCATGACCATGATCGCAAATTATCCCGCCAAGACCTGCACATTCTGTCTGCCATTGCTCGCATGACACCCTGTCGCTTTGGTCTAGAATGTGATGACGTCGAGTGTATCTATGGTCATCGTTGTCCTCAGAGCGAGCCTGGTAAAAAGACTTGCTTCCGAGGCGACAGCTGCCGTTTTGAGCCCGTGGCGCATGGTATCGACACAAACATTGTCAAAGTTACGAAAATTTGAGCGGCCATCTGGCAATCTTATGCTCACCTCGGGAGATTTGAACCTCTCGCACCTGCAATAAGGTCCTAAAATATTGTCTTTGAGTTCGGCGTGACCGGGTTTGAGGTTTCACGGGGGTGAAAAGGTCCAAGGGAAGCACCCATGACATTATCAAAATTCGGGAGTTATGGACGGTGCATGAGAGCAGGCTTGCTATACAGTCATTGACAATTCCATGTTGTTTTCTTTCTTTCCATGCGGGTGAAAAAAAAGGGTTCCAGGCGCAAAAGACTCAACCATCTATCTATTGATTCGAAATTTAAAATTGTATAAGTATAAAGGATCAATTCATACAACATTTATTTAGGGGTATTTGAATTAATAGTATTACAAGACTGAGGAATGCACAATTCATGTGTGGATAGTCGTGCCGAACATGGCAAATCGTCTCTCCCATCCAAAACAACCAAGATGGGTGCATACCTCGCCATCGACATCCATGATATTGGGGTCTTTGCCATGGGTGCACTGAACGCCATATTCCTTGATGCAACACTCGAATGGGCACGACTTTACTGGTCCCCAACTTTGTTGACCAGAAGCCATGGCTTTCGACTTTTCCTCTTCGAGATTGCCCCATAGGAGGAAAAGCTTCTCTTTTATCGCTTCTAGTCTCCGCGGGTTGCCACGGAGGTTGAATGCATCATCATCAAGAAGACAATCACCATCTTGACCGGAAACATAGAGCTTCATCACTTCTCGGGGCTGTTGTTTGGAAGGTTTGGGTTCAACTCCCTCCACAAGAAGACAAAACCGCCATTCCCAGCCAAATTTAGGCTCGGTGGCACCATTCTGATTGCCGAACAAGGGAGCGCTACTGGTTTGAACTGCAAAGTCTTCTATCCTTGGGGGAAAGAAATCAACCACTCGGACTTGAGAGTGATAATTGACGTTTTGAAAGGGAAGCTGGTAGACAACGCCCCCTGGAGCATTGTTCATGTGAGTTTCTGCTAACAAAATCTTCTCGAGAGGGAGAGTAGGCACTGTGTAATTTCGTGTTTTGACTAAACTTTTATCAGCTAATGCGCTTCTCCCCGGTAGATACTTGACTCACCATGTTGATTCAATTTAATTCGTGACGCTGCTGGCATGGTCAGTTGGCCTTCTTCTCTCCGAGCCTCCTTTTTCTGCTCGACTCTCTTGTTCCTTTTTTTTGCCTTTTTGGTATCTGGCTTGGGTTCGCCGTGGATCTTCCAATATTCGGTCCGACGGTTCATCAATTCTTGTACACGCTCGTCACTGCCATCATTCATCTTCCGGACATGGATCTTCTCCGGGAATCGTCTATCTTCATGAACGGAAGCTTCCAGGCCACCACGGCCTTCCTTGATGCGGGCATAGGTTAATAGAGCGATGTCACCTGCCTTGAGGTGTTCTCGAGCATAGGTGGCATGCGGCTCCCATAAAGTCACTTGAATGGTCAATTTGCCCCATGGGCCGGGCCAGTTCTTTGTCTTCTGTACATAATTAAATCGGTCGCCCTCAGGACCCGATTCATCATCCTCGTCTCCGGGTTTCTTGTAGTTGACAAGCTCCTCGTTCTCAGTAAAATCGGTGAAATATAATTGACATTTCTCGCTGTCATAAGTATTGAGGCTCACAACTTGGCCAAGTAACTGACACAACAGGCGAACCTTTGCAGACCGAATAGGAACACATGGTAACCCTCCAGATGTTGAGACTGGAGCGGAAGACTGAACATGAGAAGATTGCCGAAAGGTGGGTACACTGGACGGCGTGGGTTGTTGCAAAGAGATTCCCTCGGCAGCTGCGCGATCCAGGAGTGATTGTGCCTGGTCCTTTTCCTTCAAACTTGGCTCGAAAGGAATAGGACCACTGATGATGAACGGGCTGGAACTCAAACTTGGTTCTGGTCGGAAAATAACCCAGGACACTTGGGATTGCTGAGAAACAACCCCTGTTGGTTTGTTCTGGTAAATTGCCACCTGAATCGTATCAGCTTACTATACTGCTATATACCTGTAAATCCACTCACCCGGATATTTCGTAGTAGTACTACATCGTTGAGCTTGATATTGGGAAGATGGCTTTCGTCATCATTGAAATATTTGACTTTGAGACCACCTCGCCAGGTCGGTCCATCAAAATCGAAGTCTTTGAGGGTAAACGTGATGCATGCCGACGAGCCTCTGGTCCGAAAGAGCGGTAGAGTATCAACCACCACTCCTAGGACATTGAAATTTCCTTGAGAAGAACAAGCAGTGGTAATATCCACTAGATCACCTGAAGCCATGTCTTTTTTGATAGGAAGAAGAGCTTGGGTTAGACGTGCTGCAAGCTTCCGATGAGATAGTACGAACCAGCTCAGAAAATATGTACCTTTTTTTTAAGGAATATGCATAATAGAGGTATCTCCATGAATGAACAGTCAAAGAAGGAGAAATCCAAAAGCTCAAAGAGGAAGAGCTTGTTTGCCCCAAAGCGATGGATGTAAATAAGATGGGATAATCACGTGATCGTATCTTTTCCCCTCCCACAGAAGTCTTCTTCCCCCCACATCAGATCCCTCCCTCTCTTCCTTCTTTCTACTCTCCTTCCATCCCCCAGCGCGCCCACTCAACATCACCTACCACATAATCCCCGCGGCGCGCTTAATTTCTTTTTTTCATCTTCATCATGGCGGAACGCTACATTCCCGAACATCGCCGCACGCAGTTCAAGGCCAAGAACCAGTTTAAGCCCGATGAGCTCCGCCGCCGCCGTGAAGAACAGCAGGTTGAGATTCGCAAGGCCAAGCGTGACGAGAACTTGGCCAAGAGACGTGGTATCCAAACTCAGGATGGTAGAATCGGTGTTGGTGGCATGGCTGCCGCCACTGAGAGTGATGATGAGGCCAGTGCTATTGAGAGCGAGGTATGTCTTTTTGAAAATTTCTTTGATCCTTTTGAATTTATTCCTTTCTACATTCGCATTTGAATTTCTACGAGCTCAGCGTGTGGTTGCCACCCTCCTGGGTTCTTTTGAGATTTCTTTGTTTTTATGATGCGATCATCAACAAGGAATTTTTTCACCGCCCTGTTGCCATGGCCCACGAAGCCCCTCCAACTCGGATCTTCGAGCCCGCGCCCCACTGCAATAAAAAAAAACATCGTGAGAATTACCAAGCTGACATAATGGATTGTTTAGCTCAACGTCGAGCTTCCCCAGATGGTGAAGGGAGTTTTCTCCGATCAGGTTGAGGAGCAGATTCAGGCCACCACCAAGTTCCGCAAACTGCTTTCCAAGGAACGCAACCCCCCTATCGAGCGTGTTATCGAGACCGGTGTCGTTGCCCGTTTCGTCGAGTTCCTTCGCTCGCCTCACACCCTGGTTCAGTTTGAGTCTGCCTGGGCTCTGACCAACATTGCCTCCGGCTCCGCCCAGCAGACCCAGGTCGTCATCGAAGCTGGTGCCGTCCCCATCTTCGTCGAGTTGCTTAGCAGCCCTGAGCCCGATGTCCGCGAACAGGCCGTGTGGGCCCTTGGAAACATTGCTGGTGACAGCCCTCACTGCCGTGACTTTGTTCTTGGTGCCGGTGCTCTGCGCCCCCTTCTTAACCTCATCAACGATGGCCGCAAGCTGAGCATGCTCCGCAACGCTACCTGGACTCTTAGCAACTTCTGCCGTGGCAAGACTCCTCAGCCTGACTGGAACACCATTGCCCCTGCCCTTCCCGTTCTTGCCAAGCTTATCTACATGCTGGATGACGAGGTCCTGATTGACGCTTGCTGGGCTATCTCTTATTTGTCCGATGGTGCCAACGACAAGATCCAGGCCGTTATCGAGGCCGGTATCCCCCGTCGCCTGGTGGAGCTCCTTATGCACGCCTCTACCTCTGTCCAGACCCCCGCCCTCCGTTCTGTGGGTAACATTGTCACTGGTGATGACGTCCAGACCCAGGTCATCATCAACTGTGGCTCTCTCCCTGCTCTGCTCTCCCTCCTGAGCTCCACCAAGGATGGTATCCGCAAGGAAGCTTGCTGGACTATCTCCAACGTCACTGCTGGTAACTCCAGCCAGATCCAGGCAGTCGTCGACGCTGGCATCATCGCTCCTCTCATCAATCTGCTTGCCAACGGTGACTTCAAGACCCGCAAGGAGGCTTGCTGGGCTATCTCCAATGCCACTTCCGGCGGTCTTCAGAAGCCCGATCAGATCCGCTACCTTGTTTCGCAAGGATGCATCAAGCCCCTGTGTGATCTCCTGGCCTGCCCTGACAACAAGATCATCCAGGTTGCTCTCGATGGTCTTGAGAACATCCTCAAGGTCGGAGACATGGACAAGGAGACTGGCCAACCCGGTGAGGCTCGTGTCAACCGCTACGCTCTCTTCATCGAAGAGGCTGGTGGCATGGAGAAGATCCACGATTGCCAGAACAATGCCAACGAGGAGATCTACATGAAGGCTTACAACATCATCGAGAAGTACTTCTCTGACGAGGACGAGGCCGGTGGTGACATTGAGGAGCTTGCTCCCCAACAGACCCAGACCGGATTCTCTCTCGGCACTGGCCAGCAGCAACCTGGTGGCTTCAACTTCGGCAACGGCGGTGATACCATGGATATGTAAAGACTTGTCTTTTCCCATGCACTATCTACCTCTCTGTATCTTCTTTTTTCAAAACCAAACGTCCAAGCTGCGCTCAGCGTATCCTCGCATGGGTGGGGCACCACTGGCTACCGAGAGGCCAGGTTGCTCGCATACAGCGTCGACGCCTCTCGTGCGCTTCGACCAAGCTACTTCTCGGTCTGGCGTTGCGTCTAAACAGTTTCTGGTGCTCATTTGATTCCCTCATCCTCCCTTGTCACGAATTTCACTTCCCCCCTTCTTCTTTTTTTTTTTTGATTTCACGATAAACAAGATTCACCATCATGTATCCCCTCCCCCTCCCCCACCCCTTTAGCATCCTCATACACAGGCAT
>LACB01000628.1:0-14059 GCA_030142185.1 Penicillium thymicola
CTGTCATGTTGGTAAGATGGCAAGAAAACCTCACGCTACGTCCGTGAGACGTTGACCACCACTCACCTTCACCGCCCGTGCGTATACCACAACAAACATCAACAAACATCAACACACATCAACTCCCTCGTCAACGTTCATCAACGTTCATCAACGCTCTTCAACGCTCTTCAACGCTCTTCAACGCTCATCAACACATCTGCGACGCACCAAAATACTCACCATTTTGTTCGCTCTACGCCCTGATGGCAGATGCATTCTATTGCGGCGGGAAGACTAGCCGACCGCAAACCATGAACACAGGGGGGCTGGGAACACGGCGCTCGATAACGAAGGTTGAATCTTGAATTTAGAATTCTGATGATTGGTCTGCATCTATCTAGGGCTCATTTTATTCCTCCAATGATGATCCTTCGAAATACGAAATACATCATCAAGATTTTGCGCAGATCTTTACTTTTACTTCTTCGAGTACTCTTGTATACTCGAATACTGGTCCCTAGCACCGCGAAGAGGTCCCTGCACATCGCTAGAGGCCTTGTTAACGCAGCAATCCCCTACGAAACACATTTGTTGACGCAGAGCTCGTCCTGCGAAGCACGTTTTTACACTCGCGGAGCTCAGGGCAGTGAGGGAGCACATGTCTTACATCGCTGGGCTCGGAGCAGCGACAGCCGTGGCACTTTGGCGGCACTGATTCCGCATGTAGTTGTTCCGTGGATGCAGAAGGTACTTTTTTTCCTCCGAGCCGTCTAGGCGCCGCTTCAGCTTCTCGCCTATTTGCGTACACGAGGTCAGTGGAAAGAAACAAAAGAGCCGTGTACGTGTACAAGTTGCACTCACGATATTTCCGCTGGGCGATCCGGTTTTGTACACGACGACGCTCTATGACGTTGGGGATCTTGGTCCAGTCCTCACTATTGTTTGCAATGGAACCCGAGGCGCTGTTGGTGGTGCGACTAGGAGATGGGGAGCCAAACCGGGCATTATCAATAGAGGATCGATTCATGATAGCGACCAAGCACTTTTTTTGTTGGAAAGTAAGAAAGGTGCCAGGTATTGGATGTCGGGAAGAGAGTGAAGGCGAAGGGGACCGACAAACCTTGAAATGGATAACTGAGCTCTTAATTGGATTTTAGGGAAAGGGGTGCGCTAGATTTCAATTTCTTATAGCCTAACGTTTCCCGGCCACTGCTGCAGTTCTCCAAGTATCCTTAATTTCCATTAGAGTGACTACTTAGCTAATTATGAATCCGAAAGCGAAGATGCCCGAGTCGTGTTTGGTGATGGGCGGGGTTAATTTCGGGTGCTCAGCCACAAGCTGGCTGCTTGGCCCCTACCTTCCCCGCCTCGCCTAAGTGGGGCCAAAAGGTGATGGCTAGTCAATCAGCTCGTCAACATGCGCATAGTCTTGTGTTATTATCCCTTAATATATTAAATGAGATAAGATCGAAGACATCCTATGAGCTGTTCTGGTTGGCTGATCAGACATGGGCAAATATCACCCGCTTTGTTCGTAGCTGAATTTGGCCTTTTCCGTATGAAGAGCTGCCCTCACATATTGTTTTCCCATTCCCAGCAAATGCACTATCCTTTGAAAACATTTCAGGGGACTCAGTTTTCATGTGATCTAGGAGCAGATATTTGATAGAGTTCCTGTCCCTGACGCATGCCTGGAACCATGGCGATATTCCGTCCCGGTCTATGGTATCGGGATTGGCACTTCTTGAGAGTAGCAGGCTCACCAAGTCTCTGTTACCCCTAAAAAAGGTAAGCCAAGCACTGTTTGGCCCTCGCAGTTTGGAAGATCGATCTTGATACGAGGGTGTTGAAGGAGCTGGTACAACAGCAGATGACTCTTCCGCCACACTGTACCACAGAGCACTCTCGCCATCTGCGTTTCTTGTATTCACGTGTAACTTTTTCTTATGCAGCAAGAGATTGGTAACTAGCTCCGAGCCATATTTTGCGGCCGTCATGAGAGTAGAGAAACGATCGACCAGCGCATTCTCGTCGGCTGGGTAAGAAAGCAAGGTCTTTGCAAAAGCGCGATTGTTGCTTTTTAGCGGCCCAATGAAGCGCAGAACTGTTTTGGTGCCTGATATTATATTTGATCAGGACTAGGCGTAGCTTGGGATAAAGTGTTGAATGTGTTCGAGCAAGGGCAGAAATATTGCTTCCCTGCAAGGTGCTGTTTATGATCCAAAGGACCTCTGTTGGGCAGTCGAGAATAGAGATCTGCAGGACATTGTCGGCATTTGAAAGGCTCCTCCCATTTCAACTGTTCATACCATTATTTTGGGCGCTCGAGTTCAATTTGTGAAAAATGAGACAAAACGTGCTGTTAGAAGATTTTTGTTGGTTCCAATATGACGGATGATGGCAATGAAGAGTGATTAAAGTAATGCAACTAAGTTGTTGAGCGTTTCCGAATTAAAAATCCCGGCAAAGGTGAGATGGCGAGGTAAAGGAGAAGCTTAAATAACGCTCGTGGCCACCTGCCAAGCATCATTTTTCTCCTACCCACTGACGTAGCGATACAGCACCGAAACCGACTAGTGGCCCTGGGAGCGCTGTCTGGCTTCTGGAAATGTTGCTCGGTTCTATGGGTTAAGCACTCTTTGATAATTAAGGGGGGAGATACCACAATTAGCAAATCACGACTTAATACCCGGGTGGTGAGAGTATTACGAATTTCCTCGAAAGAATCCTGCTTTCCGATCCACTAAACCACCTTATTGAACAACGGTGTTGCTATTCGACTGGTAGCAATGCTTTGGGGCGAGAAAATGTTTGCTATCTAGCGGCTGGCAGATATAGGTCGTATGGGGTATAAAGTAATGGGGGATAATGCCTTTTTCCGCTGCAATATTAATGAATTCTGGCATACGGTGGGAACCATGATTTCCATTAACAAAAGGCGTTTACTACCACGAGTAGTACGATCCTTAGTTACTACATGAAAGGTATGAAGCCATTGAACTGTAGCCTCATCCGTAGTATACCCGCTTGGGGTAGTGACTAGGGTATAGTCCTCTAAAAGATCGGTATCTTTATACTAATCCTCTATATAGAATTTGCCTTTGACCAAGAGCCACGTTAGCATCTTCCAGCCGTCGGCAGCAGTGCATTTAATACCAGTAATATCCTCGGCAACACCTTCATCTGTGAATACATAGTCTCGCTTTCTGAAATGACTTTTTGAGGCTTTCCTTGGCTAATTTGGAAGCCGGTTTCGTCGAAGTTGTAGATGTCCCGCGGTCGCAATTCGTTGCTTTGAATATACTGATTTAGCCGCTGATACCAAGTAGTAAGATAGCCATTGTTTTCAGCTTCCATTCTCTTCTTCTCTTTCGGTTTTTGTTCTATAAAGTGAAGGTTGTGGGTAGGCGGAATACGTTTTAAAAACCAGTAAACCCAGTTTTTGTCAACCGGTGGGCGCTGACTTTTGTCCTGGCATATTTTGTCGGACTTACGATCAAATTCTTTGTAAAGCAGAGCAGCGGAAGGGGAATATTTGACTTAACTGGCATAGATGAAAGGATGATCACGGTCGACTGATGCTCACTACAATCGTCTCTGCCATTGTTTGATTGAGCTCTAATTTTGAATCAGTGCGATACTCCAACCTAAATGAATGAGCCGATGACGACGATGGTATGCCAGGATTCGCAGCTTCGGGACGGCCCGCTCATTGGATGGGCTGTTAATTTATCCGTCCTCGAAGTCGCCCCACATGTTAGTGTTTTTTGTCAAAGTCCAAGGTTGAATACATGGATTTTACATGGTATTATATCGAGTACTCGGCATACCATATATTGCAGTTAGTCATCATTACCGCTCAGATTGTTGAAATAGCGGGTTTTGTCATTTTAGTTAATTAGGGTTGTCAACATCTGCCAATTGTACCATACATTGCAATACAGACAGATTTCTGTCATTAGAGCCCGTTTCGGAGAGGATCTACAGAAGAGGGGCTTACTAAGAAGCAAGCCCCTAAGTCTAAGTATGTATAGAACAGGTGGACGGATAAAAACTTAAAGAAACAGCTGTTTAATGACAATCCATTGCCACGTACGAGACCTTACCGATTCACTGATCGTTGACAACTTGTTGTGACCATTGCGAGCGATTCATCGTTGAATACCAAAGAGCGCCTGAGGACGCGTTCGTCGTTCTCGTGCAACGACCGGTCACTTGCCGATGGACTGTTTCTGCAAACGGGACCAGGACACCGCCCCTCTCCATCAAATCCACCGACGGCAGGGATTGTAATCGAGTTTAAACAATGGATTACAAGAGAACGATTGCATTTTATGCGAATTATATAGCTCATCAAACCTAAGTATGTATTATATGCGATAGCAGGCACGAACACCGTCAACAGCACCTCGGATCTAGGTAGAAGACAACAATGACCAGAGCAACAGACTATTATTGAAGATCAACGCGATCGATACACGAACTCTCAATCTCCTCCAAAATATTTACGTATCACGAATCACACGCTAGAGCCAGTCTATACGCTATCAACAGATTGTTTCATCGAATCACCTAATGCGGATATTGGGTGCAGCCGTCCGACGGCTTCGGAAATCTACATCCTGCTTACAGTCTTGGGGTCCCTATTCAGTAGAACACATCTGATATCCGAATGATTTTGCCATTGACGTGGACCTCGTATAACCTTCTACTTTGAAGATTTCAACGAAAGATATGAATCGTGCGACTCTAAATGACCTCTTTTCATACACGATATCGTGGATGACACGTGTGTCGCAGTTGGTCGCTCGCTCGGCAACCCGTAAGGAGATTCTTCCCTTCCGTCCGTATGAGGAATTACGATGTCCTGTCGCCCATGCTAATGTGCCTACCGGACCGGAACCCAGTAAGTAGGCTGCGCTAGATTCAGCTAGACCACGGAATTGACTCAACACCCATTGAGACAAACAGGCTTGTTTTCGAAGCAATAAAGAACCCTTTTCAGTTCAATATGATAGCTACCTTCAACTTGAGCTGGGAAACATTGTCGTGGAAATGAGCAATGTAAGGCACGTCCTTCGTTACGAAATGTTGAGGATGACCCTTCAAGGTAGGCAAAAATGCCAAGCGTAGCACTACAACAACGCACCAATGGTCAAATCTACAAATTTTCACTGACGAATTCAGATTACCAAGAGCCGAGGGAACTATATTTTCGGATTTCTTTCCTCGACACGCTCTTATTAGAGGCTATCGCACTATGCAGAGCCGCTGCTTTCCAATCCCTTCTCTCCGGTAAATGTCGTGCGGAGCTACTGGTCCTTCGGAATAAGCTCAATTACTTGATAAATTTGCTCAATAATTAACCGACGGTTTCCTATCTAAATTGTACGGTTCTACAAGAACAATCTATGTTACGTTGTCTTCATTTCAATATCTACTGCCTAGCTGGAGCAGCTGCCTCCAGGCGATGTGGTTCGGTGGCAGTCAGAAATATGGTCGATCTGCGTGTGGACAGCCTCGCTTGTCCTCGGCAAAAGTCATCCCAGCACATTGGTATATCAAAGCAACCTTGCGCATAGTTACCGTCATCTTGGATTGAACGACGATCCTTTGCGCCTACAATTCCAGGCCGTGGACGCAAGCCGACAGGTCTGGGAGACTATCATCCTATATCACAAATGGCAATGGACAGTTTCAAGGCCTTTAAAAGTCTGAGGAGATTTCCAGCAGCGAGTCGTGATACTGCTGGCAAAATTGCTCAAGGGCCATGCCCATCCAAAAGGACAACGAACGTAATCATGAGGCATGTCTAGTGTTCAGAAGATGCAAACTTTTCTTGATTTGGCCATTCTGCCAGGGTTCTTTCCGGGGCTCCCTTGCCTCTGAAGGCTTTGAGGGTGAGACACGTGGCCAGTGACCGCTCACCGGGTCAGTTTGAGCCCCTGGTGTGGAAGAAGCGCTCGAGGCAGCCCGAACGATCTCGCCCAATGAGCCAACTGGTCCGATGAATCCAGGCTCGGGGGTGTTAGAGTCAGAAAAGAATTGCATGGCAGTATACAGAAAGCATTTGAAAAACCAAGGGTACTCACTCGGACGGCGAGAAGAGTTTCTCGACGTAGAGCTCCTAGGGGCCGTGCAGGGTCCCATGCTACCAAAAGATTCGTGGGCTCTGAGCATGTCACGACTTTGCTCGTCCCCCAGCGGCACACAAGCACACGAGCCGGGCCGGATCACTCTCAGCTCATTAAAGAGACCCTGCCCCGTTTTCGATTTTCCCTATCCTGCCGCGTAAGGTGATGCAGTGATATCATTGGCTGATGGAGTTTGGAAGTGGGGCCCGACATCTGTAGGCCATTTGCTCCTTTCTTTCTTCTTAGAGGATGAATCTTCGCGTAGATTTTAGGATAGCTGATATGATAAACAGGTAGTCTAAGAGGAAAGGCTCTCGGCTAACTCATCTGGGCATCTATCTGGCTACGTTGAAGTCGGCACCATGAATCTTTCGTTACATAATTTGCATCGGGATGGTAGGTACACTGCATGCTGTTCCATGATTGCCAGTTTTGGGCAGTGTGCAAAGGGTAGATTCTTTAGAACATACAATTTC
This sequence comes from Penicillium thymicola, assembly GCA_030142185.1. Taxonomy (NCBI): domain Eukaryota; kingdom Fungi; phylum Ascomycota; class Eurotiomycetes; order Eurotiales; family Aspergillaceae; genus Penicillium; species Penicillium thymicola. Next base: position 6,593 of record LACB01000628.1, read on the forward strand.
CGCAGCTACACGAATACTTGCAGCATTTTGTCAATAGGAATTCGGTGGACAAGCTTCTCACAGTAGAGAAACGGGTCGGGCAACGCTATAAGAGCGAAGATAATGAAAATACATGGATTTTGTAGAGATCACAAGTCCTTCGCGGCAATGCATCCAAATTAGAAATCATTAAAGCAGTGTCAAGCCTCTCGAGGATCTGGATTTGACTCCAGTTGGTCCGTGGAAAAATGTGCATACCGCTCATCCATTGACAACTACTCCGCCGTTAGGATGCAGACTTTGCCCGGAGATAAAGTTACTGTCCTGGCTTGCAAGGAAGACGAAACATGTTGCAACCTCACTAGGTTGTCCTGGGCGACCCATCGATGTGCCGCTGAACTGCTCCTGGGCGGAGGTATTCATAGTTGCGGGATAAGAGGCGTCCAGACTATACCAAGGTTAGATTTTACATCTTTCTATTCGTTGCTTTAACTTACCTGGCCCAGGACACACACAGTTCACTCGAATGTCATTTTTGACTTGCTGGTTAGACAGTCCTCTAGTAAAAGCGAAGATTGCACCCTTAGTTGCCGTGTAGTCGAGCAGATCAGGGCGACCAATATAGTGGTTGACAGATGCACAGTTAATGATTGTCGAGCCGCTCTTCAAATGAGGAACCGTGTATTTCGAGAGATAGAAGATAGAGTGAATGTTGGTGTCGAATGTGCTCTCCCATTGAGATCTGTGAAAGTCAGTTAATACAGAACTCCCAACATGTAATATAGGAAATGCGTAGTCATCCAAATTCTTGATATCGTCAATCATAGTTTGCGTCCCAGCATTACTGGCAAGGATATCAATACCACCCAGGGTCTTCAGGGCTGTGTCAACCACCGCTTGGCAGTTCTTCTTATCGCGAAGGTCGGTAGCGAAGCAGTGGCAGCTTTCACCGATTTCCTCCACTCGTCTATTCGTCTCTTGCGCATCCTTTTCCTCTTCGGGCAGATAAGTAATCAAACTAGAGGCTCCTTCCATGGCGAACAAAATAGCGACTGCGCGACCGATTCCTGAATCGCCGCCAGTGATGATAGCTTTCTTTCCTGATAGCTTCCCCGCCGCTTTGTAAATTTGGTAGCCGCCATTCTCAGTGGGGACCCGGCTAGATGTGGGCTTTGGTCTTTCCAGATCAGCCTGTAGGCCGGGCTTTTCATGATGCTCGATGGGGACTTGGTGGCCTGTAACCTTTATGAGCACCAAACAACTATATATAATCGTATATAGGCTTATCTTGTTCGAACTGAGCTTGGGGGACCCCGAGATGGCTTTTCCACTTCTTTTTGCATGTTAGGGACTTGTGTTTGAATCAATGACGGGTCGCAGTGATATTGTGGTGTTAGTGAGCAAGAGGCAGAGAGAACGAAGATCGATAGAGTGGAGTGGCTAAGACGGCAGGCAGTAAAGCTTTTAATAAAAACTTTCATCTCGTCAAGGTGACGTTAAATAATACCAGGAAGCAAAATGTTTTGATTTCGTCCAGTCCGCTCCAACGCCATGTTCTTCAAGAAATCCTGTTCCAGTCATTGGTATCTTGTTCTCTTGGCTCTATGATGTAAGATATTCCGACCGTGATACATTAGTAACCAAGTAAAAGCTAGGTATTTGTACTTTAAGCACATATTTCCTTTTTGATCACGGTCGATTCAACACTCCTTCTCTCATTTTCGTGTCTGTCATCGTTTCAAAACGAACTCGTCATGGCGACAACCTCCCACCAAAACAATGTCCTAAAGCAGTTCCACTGCATCGGCATAGTTGGTGCTGGTAACATGGGCACCCAAATGTCTATCGCGTTCTCAGAAATGGGTATTAAAGTATCTGTCAGGGATGTCAAGGAACAAAATGTCGACGAGCTACTGGAGTGGTCGCGAAACAACAAGACCAAGGGCGAAATCATAGGATTTCACGACATCAATGAATTTGTCAAAAGCCTGGACAAGCAAGAACGAAAATTGTTTTTCTTTTCCATTTCGCACGGGAACCCAGCAGAGTCAGTGCTGGGTATGATCAAGGGCAATCTCAAAGATGGAGATATCGTCCTTGATGGAGGCAATGAAGGTTACCAACGTACACAGCAAAGACAGGAAGAATGCCAAGAAATAGGCGTCCACTGGATCGGTATGGGAGTTTCAGGCGGCTACCAGGCAGCTCGTCGCGGCCCAAGTCTGTCTCCAGGTGGCGATGCGAAAGCATTGGAGAGCGTGATGCCATTACTCGAGCTTTACGTAGCGAAAGATCCCAATGGCAACCCTTGTGTAGCTCGAATCGGTCCTGGTGGCTCAGGCCATTATGTGAAGATGGTTCACAATGGTATTGAGGGGGGCATGTTGTCGACCTTGGCTGAGGCATGGTCTTTCCTTCATTACGGCTTGGAACTCGACTACCGAGGCAATTGCAGACATCTTCGGAAAGTGGAACAACGAGGGCGAGTTGAGGGGTACTTACCTGCTTGATATCGCGGTTGACATGCTACGCACCAAAAGGTCTTCTTCCGGAACAGATGGAAAGAATGGCAGCGACGAGCATTATGTGCTCGATGAAGTACTTGACAAAGTCGTCCAAGATGACGATGATACGGAGGGTACACCGTATTGGAACGTCATGGAGTCAGCATCTCGGCATATATCGGCGCCTACACTTGCCACAGGACACTACCTGCGTATCGCGAGCGGAAACCGGGCAGAACGACTGCTAGCAGCCGAGAAGCTTCAACTCCCAGTGCCGAAACCACTCCAGGGAATCAAAGACAAAAGTAATATTATCGAGCACTTGCGCTGTACCGTTTATTGCTGTTTCCTAGCCTCGTTCTGCCAGGGCCTAGAAATGATTACACGTGCTTCCGATGACGAGGGCTGGGGAATCAATCTACACCAATGTCTCCGAGTTTGGCATGGAGGCTGCATTATTCAAGCCGATGGTATAGCCGATCTATTGGAGCCTGTTGTTTCAACGGATCGTCACTGGACAAACCTGAAGCATTCAGATGAAGTCGCAAAGGAGCTGCACCGCACTTTCAGCTCTTTGAAAGAAATCGTGGTACAGGGCACCTTGTCTGACCAATATATTCCCGCGATTTCAGCGTCTCTCGAGTATTTGAAATATGCGGGCTGCACGTCGCTCCCAACTAAATTTATGGAAGGACAAATGGATTTCTTCGGTGCGCACGGATACAATAAACCGGGTGCCCCCGGAGAGGATCCTGGCCCCGTTGGAAAAGGGCCCCATCACTACGAATGGCGACCAGCGAAGGAATAAATGTGATGATTGCGCCAATTATCGAGGAACTTTGCAAGCACATCTTGGCAATCTCAACCATACCTTGGCGCTGTTCTATTTTGTATTGCAATTCGAATTCATGTTCATTGCGTAATAAACATCGCCTGCTATATGCGAGCTTGATTGATCCATGGGAGTGGTGCTATCCCTGGACTGTCCACCCGCGTGACGCTAGAGATTTTTGTAAAAGGGGGTTGTTATATCTCCGTCGCTTGCGCAGATTGTGTATTTAGGGTAATTTCTCATCCTTCAACGTGCTCTTTCGTGGTCGTATTGTAAGTGTACAAGGAAGAAAGAAAAGCCGAGCTCTGGCGTCAGGATGACGGACGGGATCTGACAACGACCGAATCGGCACGAAACTTGGATGGAACCCACCCGTAACTAGCGCAATCAACTATTCCGGGAACTGGCCTAATTCCGCTATTCGGTAACTCTCAATCTGAGAGGGAGGTATTAATCGCTTTGTTATTGAAGAGTTATACCGACGAATCCTACCTACACTAATTGTACTTGAAGGCGGCCTTTGTTGTAATGCAGAGGGATTAACTGATTATCTTCCAGAGGGAATACGTGAGGCTATATGAACAGCATGAGCTCCAAGTTGGGTTCCAATCGACTTGCTTCTTTGTATAGACACCTCGGGTTAATTCCGGTGGTGTGCGGCTTAGAACCTGACCTGCACCAGCCTCACATCACAACAAAAAGTGACAGTTGATTCAACATCATGGCTGAGTGGATAGCTAGTGCACTACAAGGCCTCAATTTAGAAGGCTGTGGAGGTGTTGGTTGCCGGCCAACGTTCCTTAACCGACTCACCATCACTATTTCTTAACATAACCCTCATAAATTGACATCTACAAATCCTCAGCAAAAAGTGAGAGTAAATCTGAAAACATGGATTCCAACTGAGCTCGCATAGAATTAGCACCGTGTCCAACATTCTCAACCAAGCAACCATTCAAGTTCAAGTAATAAGCCGAGAATATATAAATATGTCCTCCAACCCCCAGCCATTTACTCTACAAATTAATTACTACTTGACGCAAAGTCGAGCAGGCCTTATGTCTGAGGCCCTTGATACTTTTCCCCCCTCTGGCCCAGTACTGAAGCTTCCACTATCCTGACATTTATAGAATACATCGCGGACCAGCAGGTCAGGCAATGCCTGTGGGAGATCTGGTTCCCAGCCGATGCCAGGCGATCAAAGAGACAAGGCCTGGGTTAGCTGGTGAAAGTGTCTACGCGACCATCTCACTCTACCATGGCAACCAAACTGAGTGATCCACTGTCATCTCTGCCTCCAGGTGACCCAAGGCAAAGGCGCGAATGTTCATGGTGCGGATACAGTATGTGAATCTCAGCCTGGCCTGTCTGAAATTCACTGATCCGGAAGGCAATGCGATTTCATCGGATCTGACCAGTCGAGCACACGCCCGCTACTATGGGGATAGAGTATCTCCAGCACATGGTTCGGAGATTCCAACATGTTTATATCCTGTCAGATATTGGGTTATTACCAACGTCTCTCCATTGGGAGCATTCTGCATTAGACCTGCATACCCGAGGGAAAGGTCAATTGCTTAAAGTAACTGGCTAGTTAGTCGTCTATTTAGGTTGGAATATTTTTTGGTCAGTAGATCGCAGCCCGTATGAACTGGATTCTCATTGAATATAAAGTCAAGGCGCCGCGTGCATAAGCGCCACGCTCTACCTAAGTCCGTGAAGAGTTTACCGTGTTCGAGACTAGGACACATCTTTTACGTGGATTGGTGATATTAGCAAAAAGAGATATGAAGTGGGGAGGTGCGCATTGGTTTACGGCCCTGAACTGGACTGCGATGATGACCTCTTAGCGCTACGGCTGCGGCTTCGCCATCTGACACTGAGGGTGGTGGATGTGAGGAGGCAACTATCGACATTGCAATTGGATGTGCAACTTTGCATGTACACATTTATGACTAAAACCGGAGAATAGAGCTAAACGCAACAGAAGATAGACCACCAATCGCGACCAGAAGCGACTTTCCCAGATCTCTATCAATGGGGAGAAGACTATTCACAGATAGGAGGGAGCAGAAACAATAATAAAACTGCCCTTGCAGCGTCTCGAGTCAGTGGAAGATTGTAGAACGTTGGCAGGAGGATAGCAGAATTTGGCCGGATGAGAGATACGAACATGTTTGCATTTCTGCACCCGGCGACCACAAAAGAACTATCCTAATTCAGAAGAAACATTGCCCGGTGAGCACCGTTGCAAACCTTGAAGGAAGCTGGTACGCACCTGAAAAAAGAGACGGACGGTCCTCAGCTTCGCCATGACAAGCAGCTGTCCCGGCTGCGCTTTTTCGAGCAGGCACTGGAATCATCCAGGGAATGACTGACTAGCGTACTTGGTGACCGGAATTACCCCTTCAGACTCAATCTGGCAAGACTCCCGGACATTGCAAAAGGAGGGTAAGGGATTGCTTATTCAGGGCTGTCCTGTCCCATTTTTAGACACAGAGATATTACAAGCGACGTTGCAAATCAAGGGGGATTACCGCATAGGAAGCATGTTCTATCTTGATGACTGAGTATTCACAATAAGGAGCGTATAGAACGGCTGCCGATTTATTTCCCACTTGTTCATTGAAAAGTGTTCGCGAACTATTCTGCATGTTCTGGTATCACCTGTAATTACCAGATATGTTATGCACATAAAACCTTGGATTTGATTAAATAATCCAAATACTTCGAATATTGTATCCGCCATAAAAGAGCACGTCGAATAAATATTCGTTATTCGTATCCGTTGCGGCAAAAGCGTCGGATATCGTATCCGCCGCGGATATTCGATCGGATAATATACGCCGTTCGGATATCGTCAACAGCCGTACCAGTGTCATGCACTCAGAACGCTCTGGGCACGTTATTGGGTCTATAACCAATTAAGGAATTAGCTTTGTATTCTAGAACCAATTGTTTGGTACTCCGTGTATGCCTGTCTCAACGGTACGTTGAATTATCTAAAGAATACCGATAGGCTCCGAAAGGAATAAATGAATGCGAATATAGGGCATAATCATATTCGCACCCCGCGAATATGAATAAATGAATATCGTATTCGCGCGAATAAGCGCATTATTCATATTCGCGTTCATATTATTCATATCATGCATTTTGCGCGCATTAAGGATCTTCCGTTTCCCCGGTTTTTGTATTACATAAATACACGTTTCCACTAGTTAACTAGTCAACTTGTATTTCAAGTGCGACCACGGTCTCGGTCAAGCATAAGTAGGAAATATCTCCCATGCAATCCATGTTCTAAAGTGTATATCCTATATTGTAGGCTCGTAAACTCTATGTATTCTGCGTGATTATTTTCCATGATTTCTTATAAGTAAATGTCTAGTTTTGGTGACCAACGGTTGCTACAGAAAGTCGAGCGAAATTATATATATCTACAAGATGTCTTTCCACATCTTTGCTGCTCCAGTTAAATCGACTACCATAACTTCTCTTGTTCTCACTCGATCTACTCCAAAGTTTAGATTTAATATAACCGTGGCTGTTGGCACGTAAAAACGCGCTTATCATGCCACTTTCACTCACTTCTCATCCAGGTTACAGATTGTTTACCATGAGAGTCGCGAGTGAGAAACCGCCGCGTGCAAAGAAAAGACCTACCAACTTTCCACTTTACTGGGATTGCATCAGGCGAAAGCACAGCTGAAGTTTCCCCATCATTGTTTCATTCTCACCTTTCATTTCCGACCCGCCATGCTATCAAGTATTGTCGAGTGATACTAAAGGTGTGCCACGCCTCGCTCCCAGGTACCACTTGGACTACTAACACTGGACAAATACAGAATGGCATGCTCACCTAACCCGTTTGTGCGAAAGACGCGTGGTCTTCCGCGTCGCGACCACAATGCTTTGAACAATGGCACACCCTCCCTACTCTCTGAGCCATGGGAAGGAAATATCCGTGAAATGGAGAGCCCCTGCTCGCCAGCACCATCCGAGTCTACAGGAGGCGAGGAGGCGTCCCCAACCGTGCGGTCCGTACCCATTCCCAGCTCTTCGCCCGCTCCGCTAGATCCCGCGCTATCAGGATTAGGGCTCCGAAAGGAATATGACTATTCATGAATATTCATGAATATTTGCGAATAT
>LACB01000629.1:0-14049 GCA_030142185.1 Penicillium thymicola
GCTGGACTGCGAGTGCTGAATCGACCCGTGTGCCTCAGAGCATACAGCCTTGAGCGTTCCGCTCTTCAATAGATATAAACAGACATCTAAGAAGACACCACGAGGCCTTGTAAGCTGCCACTGTTCTTACATCTATATACCACCAATTTTAGGGAGGTATACTAGCTCCCTACTCTTTAGTATAAAGATGAAGTTATTCTCATACTTATAAGTTGTAAACCACACTAAAAAGTGGTGATATGTAAACTTGTAAACTTGTATAGTTGTTAAATGGCATTATTTTTGCCTGTTATAGATTATCAGCTGACAGAACCAGGGTACTTTGCCTATTAAGGCCTTTATAATAATATTGTATCTTATTTTTCTGTCAGTCTTTAATTCAGGCATGATAATACCCGAAAAGGGGTTTGTATCGCATGGCACCTATACCGCTGCGTACCTCAGGTGGATAGGCCTCGTTCCCTACCTGTTGAATGTTTCCTTTTTTTTCTCTCTCTGTCTCTCTCTCTAGCAGCTATCCCAATAAACTCATATGTTTCTTTGTCCCTAACAGCTAGTCCGTGGGTACGCGTAGGTTATTACTCCATACTCCGCACTCTTATCTCGTTTCCCCGCAGATAACGTACTGTCTTTGTTTACAGCCTTCGCCTTCTCCATTTCGTCACTTCATCTATTGTCATGGCATCCAGACACGGCCCCTCAGCCAATCGTCAAAGACGCATCTATGTAGCGTGAGATGTCCCGAATCCCATCTCTTCCTAGGCTGACAAGTTATGGTTCGGTATAGTTGCCGACGGTGTCACTCACAGAAGATCAAATGTTCGGGGACTCAACCCTGTCAATCATGTTGCGTGTCGCAAAATCGCGACCAGTGCGAGTTTCCTGCACGAGACCGAAAGATATCGGTGTCCGAGACGTATGGTACCAAATTCAAGCCCTTCCGAGCACGCCTGGAAGCTAATGAAATCGAGATCCCAGATACATCAAAAAGCTAGAGGGAGAAGTCAAAGCTTTGAGAGCCCAAAAGCAGCGGTCGAGAGCCTCATCTGAGCTAGATGAGGCGAGCTGTCCTACTCCGGATCCAGTTCAGCTCTCGGCTCAGTCCCCAGATATTGATGTTTCTAATCCTCTTCTTGAATCGCCCACAGGGTTCGTTGCCACTAGGTCATCCTCACAGCCGATCTTTATTGGTGAGGCTTCCTGCGTTGGCTTTGGGGACATCTTGCTCCAATGCGTTGACAAATATGTCGATTTTTCATCATGGACATCTCCGACATATTTCCAACACGATATTCTTCATCGCCTGATGCGCCCAGAGGTGGTGTTGCCTGACCGGATACAAGCTCGCTTATTGGCGGAGGTTGCCATTCGATTCCTAGGTACCGACTACCATTTAATTCTGAAGAAAACCTTTTTCGACATGCTGGACCGAACGTGTGCCGGAGAGATTCCCAGGAACCCTGCATGGATGTGCAAGTGTTTTGTACTGCTAGCGCTGGGTGAAATGTATTCGAACCGAAAACGAAGGATGGCCGATCAACACGTACCAGGAACAGACTACTTCCTGCGTGCGGTTGGTTTGTTGCAAGATCTATATGAAACCCCTTCAGTGGAGCAGGTAGAAGTCATGATTCTTTTTGTAAGTTGATACATTGCAAGGTTCCCGCCACTCTCAAAATTGGCGGCTTTGCTAACCGCAATTCTATAGTGCTTTTATTCAAACGCTCTAGGGCGCGTCAAAACAGCGTACACCTATAGCGGTATTGCTCTGAGAATGGCCCTTGGATTGGGCCTTCATCGAAGTCTGCCCACAGATACCAAGCTATGCCCGGTGGATCGTGAGCACCGAAAGCGCGTCTGGTGGACACTGTACACGCTCGACCGACTATGCAGCTCCAACCTCGGATACCCTTTGCTTATAAGCGATGCTGTAATTGATGTTGAGCTTCCAACGAATGAAGGCCTTACTCCAGCTGAGTTGGAGGAATTTACCGATCCCAGTCACCTAGCCGCGAACGTTAATCTGGCGAAAATCACAGGACAAATCCGTAAAGGTCCCTTTCCACTTTAGGCCGTCGTCCACATCACTAATGAGCTTCATTCTAGTTAATGACATATATTGCCTCCCACAAAGTACTACAGAAACTTTTGTGCAAAGGGTGCATCGAATTCTTCTGAGTCTACGAAAATGGAATGACGAACTCCCATCAATGCTACAACTACGCCAAGAGCATTTGCCTCGAAATATTTCCAGTCTTCATCTTCATTATAATCAATGTGTGATTTCGACAACACGTCCGATCCTATTATATCTTTTCAAGAATCGCTTTTCACTGAGCGCTACAGCTGCTGAAGGCCCCTCCAGAGTCTTTTCCCCTACTACCCTCGCCCTGGCAGAAAGCTGTGTACAGGCCGCACGGGCATCGAATTCCATCCTAACGAAACTGTTTGTTGATGGATCTCTAGCGTCATTTGGATACTTTGATGCGCACTATCTCTTCTCCTCCACTCTCATATTGATCATGTCTGCAGTCATGGACCCAAACGTGGGCATGTCAGATGCTGTCTCATATGCTTTCACTATACTCCGAGCCATGAAGGAAGATGGCAATCTTCCCAGCTTTGACTATTATGAGAGACTACAACGTACCCGAGCAAGTGTTGGAAAGATGAGAGAAGCTAACGAAGTAAGGTGTCGTGTATCTGTGGTTGATAATGGAAATACAACGCCACAGGAACAACTAGTTCATGATGCCGATGGGTCGGCCCTAGGCTTTGGGGACGGAATTCCCCTAGATCATCCTCTTATAGATAGTTTTCTGGCAGATAAAGCCTTCGTATGGCCAGACGGAATGATCCCCCAGGATGACTCTTTAAGGGACCTGGTGTGCGAGCTAGGAGATGGGTTTTTGTTTGGTACGGCCTGATTTTGTTGACTTCAAAGAAGGGTATTATTTTCGGTCCTTCTCCCATTCGATGAATCTTCAATACCCATAAATATTCCCACTTGATAGGCCTATCGCAACACATCGGTGTCCCATCCGAAGGTAATGTCGATATCTCGGTAAAAACGCCGAACTCGGGCAATGTACCCGGGCTGATTTTGTCGGCTTCATCTGATCAGCCCGATTAATCAAAGCACTCAAGTGCTCAAGAGTCTACTTCGATTGTTTAATCTATGCACATATAATATTTGCCTTGGCTAATATCACCCACCACATATGAACTATATCGGATTCATGATGGTTTCTGCTGTTGTCACTCTGCTTGGGCAGCTCATGCAAATCCCATCGATCGGCATTTAAAGTCAGAATGAGATGAGTACATAAATTACTGAATATGGAGTAATTTCCACAAAAAGCAGGCTTTCTTCTGATCAGATCATTCACTTGATGAACTATTCACAAGTTTATCCTAAGTAGCGGTCGATATATTCCTTTACGGATAGACCAAGTATTCCTTTCTCATAATTCCACGTCGTAGACAAGTCCCAAGACACGCCACGGCCTTCTCCGAAGACAACTTGGTATTTGTAAATTGCGTTTTCGGGCTCATTTGCAAGATCGGACTGTGCAGCCTGGACTGTTCGTAGAGTTCTCTGAACAGGGTTCCCAGTGCTCTTCTCTAATAATAGAGCCAGCTCTGCATAACTGATAGTATCACCAGCAACATGAATTGCCTTATTGCTGAAAGTTTCCTTATGCTTAGAACTAAGCACAATTTCCGCAGTGATCTTTCCGATATCCTCGGGGGCTGTGACGGTGACTCGTGTATCCCAGCTACCCAATGCGCATACAACATCGTCTTTCAAATTGACCACTCCAAATAATGGCTCAAAAAGGAAGCTGATAAACATTCCGGTAGAGATTATCAGCCATCTAGTGCTGGCCTGCGAGCGCAATAGATCGCGCACTTCTAGCTGTTCATCAAAGAGGTCTTGTGCGGATCCTCGTCCGATAATATCGTAGTCGACTCCGAACTGCCATGGAATGTAGCGTGGAACTTCGGCAGCGAGTATTGCGTGGACTAGTTTGCGTTGAGTACCCCGTCCGGCAGCGAATCCTGTACAGCCTATGATTGTATCATAGTTGCGAAAGATTCGGGAGAGGGATTCTTGCGAATCGTGCGTGAGATCACCGGGAACAGCCAAAATACTCTGGTCGTATAACATAGAAATATGACGTGCCTTGTCCTGGTCATTTGAGGAAATGCTGGATGGTCGCAACAAGACAGTAATAGTGATGTTGTTTAGGTGGGGATGTTTAGCCAGTGAGAGCAATACCTGCGTGCCCAGCTCTCCTGCACCCAAGACAAGAATATTCTTGATATCCGACATGATGTGTACGAATGGTCAAGGAAATACAAGAATAATTATGTGACCGAGAGTAAGAAGAATCTGGTTTATATATCACGAAACATGGCGGCTCTGATTGATAATCCCCGGCCCCCATTTATTCCCCCCCTTGGCATCGACGTTTAATTATCTCCGACACGGAGTATAAACACCCCGGAATTTAGCGATTACAACATAGGTCTCACTAACTACAGCAGGCAATTATATAAGCAGCTACCATATCGCTTATCACGCGTGGGACTTTTCTTTCTTGTGTCTCTCACATGGTCTCTCACATGGAGTTGGATTTGACAAATTGTCAGACACACCTCTTCCTTCCCGTCAATAATCATCTACAGGTCAGGCAGATGAGAACGACCCAGTGCTAGCTCCCATAGATATTGGTCATCTGGAGGTAATATACTTTTATCACGGCCGCAAACTAGGCAGGATACGCAACCATATCATACAATCGTCTAGGAGTCCGACAGTGTGAGCATGCGGATCCTTATTTCAAAATTCAAGTCTCTACACTGGTCGATACCCTTGGACAGCTGACTACTTAAGGCCTCCATATCGGTCACAGATTTGGCTTCTGGATATCCATCTGCTTAGTTGCCTCGGAGCCTGGGTTGTTAGATGGCATCGTGCTCACGGGTTTCGGCCATAGTACATATTTTATTGGTCACGACATCAAGGTTGCATTACAATTGACGTGCTACTTCGCGAATAGACCTGACTTCATTGTTTTTAAAAAGCTGGATAGCTAATAAGCCCCTAGTACCATACTCTATTGAATCTCTAGAGCTTAGGGGGTGAATTGGTGGCATGGTAGTTGGTTGAAGTAACTAAATGCTAATCCCTAGACGCGTTTTGGGTGGGATGGCCAGCTCGGTGGTGAATCACATCAGATTGGGGGCTCGCCCTCTCTCTTAAGCCCAAGACACGGCAAATAACAATATTCATAATGCCGGAAAGTGGGGGAAAGCTTTGGAAGGCTTGTCTCTAATAAATCGCTAAATGGAGTCACTAACCCCCCGGGTCCTTATATACCAGAACCACACCAGAACCATGATTTGATCATTCTTCGCTTTGAGTTTCATACCACAATGAAACCATGGATGTGACACTGACACAGACACATACGGGCTATTCAATCAGTTTGCTGTATCACATAGTCAAAGGGTAAATGACGCCCCGATATAAATGCAGATATAAAACGGACAGGCAAATCTATTTCTGAGAGTCCACATTACCAGCTCCACCCGCAAATTTGAAGCCCACCCTCGATCTGATCACAACCAGTTAAAGTCATCTCACAGCTCAGCTCTCCTCAATTCAGCCCTATATACCCGGACCCATGTAACCATGATCGGAGCAATAGCCGACCTCCAACTATCTTACAAGGTGAGATGCTAGGCAGCAGGTTTGAAATACCATCTCGGTCCTCAGGAACCCAAGGTCCTCATGGCGATGAGTATAAAACACCCATTGCTATTTCATAATGGCCTCTCCAAACTCGCGACAAATGTCTTTCGACCCTGCAAACGTCGACCTCACCACGGCCAGCAAGGAAGATGTTCTCTGCTACTTTGCCGTTTCAGAAAATGACTACAACGGTCACCTTGGTGCTCGCATATCTTCCATCTTCGTGATCCTCTTTGTTTCCTCTGCCTTTACCGTCTTCCCTGTTCTGTCCAAGCGCATGCCGAGTTGGAAAATTCCACAGGGCGTCTATCTTTTCGCCCGATATTTTGGCACAGGTGTTATTATCGCTACCGCTTTTATCCATCTCCTTGATCCAGCCTACAAACGCATCGGCCCCAGGACCTGTGTCGGTGAATCTGGATACTGGGCCGAATACTCGTGGTGCGCAGCTATCGTCCTAGCCTCAGTGGTTGTTATCTTCCTTGTAGACTTGGCTGCGGAGGTTTATGTGGAGCATAAATACGGTGTCCACAGGGACGAAGAAGCAACCAATGTCTTCATCAGCCAGGAACACCAGGATGTCGTGCCACCGAAAGAAACAACCCTCACACCAAAGGATGAGGAACGCACAGAGATATGGTCATCACAAGGCGACTCCGTCACCGCTGAACGCTCCTTCAGACAACAAATTGCCGCTTTCCTCCTCCTGGAATTCGGAATCATCTTCCACTCCGTCATAATTGGTCTGAACCTCGGCGTGACAGGCTCAGAATTTGCGACCCTGTACCCCGTCCTCGTCTTCCACCAATCCTTCGAAGGGCTTGGTATCGGCGCGAGAATGTCTGCCATCCCGTTCGGGAAACATACCTGGTTGCCGTGGATTCTGTGCGCCGCTTACGGATTGACGACTCCTGTCTCCATTGCGATTGGTCTCGGTGTGCACACTACCTATACTCCCGGGTCAAAGGTTTCGCTTATCATTCAAGGTGTGTTGAATGCCGTTTCCGCCGGTGTCCTGATATATACCAGTCTTGTGGAGTTGTTGGCTAGAGACTTTTTGTTTGATCCCTGTCGGACTAAGAGGAGATCGAAGTTGCTTTTTATGGTTTGCTGTACTTTGTTGGGGGCTGGTATCATGGCGCTTATTGGAAAGTGGGCTTAAAGCGGTATTTGGAGTCAGCACCACGTTTAGCCGACCAGATTTTGACTCGCTCCTCCATAGTGACCTCAGCACTGTCTACCTAACAGAATTGGGAAACCAAGAAGAAAATCATCGCTGGAGAGCGATTAAATCGGATTAAAGATGATCAATAGAGATGATACCTAATCTCCTGTGGAATGAAAGATGGGTTCGATGTTGTATGATTTCTGTAAGAGATAGCTTGTTTCTTTTGAATGTGATCTTCAGGGCAGAAACCGGAAACTAGAATTTTCTCTTGCAGTCTTCACGCCCCACTATCTGTAGGGCTGAGGGCGCCGATCTTAGTATTCCGAGCATCCGATACCAAAGGATCTGCCAAGACATTATTTCATTTAATACTCCTATTCGAAAACTTGAGCCCCTGGAATCGTACTCGGTAAGCCTTTTACTGTCGGAATGTGCATTTTGCGCAATTTGTGTAAGTAACATCGAGCAGACACGACAGAAACCTGTCAATGGGCTGCCGTTCCACTCTAATTACACCAATCCAATAAAGGGTGCTTACGGTTTATTGGCCGCGTCAGCTTAATTATAGATATCTCCTTTTCTCAGGTATGAATGGCATGGGTATTTGTTCGACCAATGAGAAGTATAGCCGACTTTCTCAAATTTGTGCATTCACATAGTGCGACTGCAAACTATCCGCTTGGATACTATTCCCGTGGGCCTGAAAGGCAAGAGGTAAAATGTATGTGCCCGTTACTCCCCTAGCATGCATGCATTGGTACACGCCCTCATAGCCGTGGTATTTGAGATGGAAAGATGGTCAAGTTGCGTACTCTCGGTATATCTTGGGTCGGGAGTTACCGGGCTCCCAATCGGGTATTAACGACGATGGCCATTTTTTAGTCCTCATCCTGCATTTGCTCGCATGTAAGCGGGGACCCGATACACGACCCACGGAGACTCATGTCTCACCGTCAGTGCTGATATATTCGAGCCTATACAGGCGACTACAGGGCTGAGTGAGTCATGACGAGAACCAATAGGGTAGGTTTAACTAGTCCAATTTTCCGCTGTGGATATGTCGAAGTACGTCCCTGTGGATTCGGTCCACCCCCATAGGGCTGAGTGGGTCACGAATTCCAGACACATTCGTTGGCTACAAGGTCCCCCCATAAAGTATTTTTTCGCCTCGAGGACATAACATAATTCTAAGCAAATACGAGTAAATTCGTTCTAGAAAACAAATTATATATATATATATATATATGTGTGTGTGTACTACACATTCCTGAAGGGGAACTCTCACTATCGCACTGTTCTTGCAATCAGCGAAATAAAGCCGCAAGTGAAATGTCCCTAGACCTGTCCACATCCATGTCCAATCTCTACCAGTATACACCATGAGAACTTTTGGAAAGTCATGCTCAGTTTTCAAAAACTGTAGCTTCGAATTGCTTTGTGCGGCTTTGTGTTTTGGTTTGTCGGGCATGTCCAGAGGTATGCATTTATACAACTACCCCCTCCCCCTTCCCATCCAGGCCAATTAACGCAAAAAAAGGTCTCGACGAGGGTATCATCTCAACAACGGTGACGCAGAAGTCTTTCATAGATGAATTCCACATTCAAGGCAACGACCTCGATTCATCGCAGCAAGCGAATATCCTCTCGAATATTACGTCCATGGTCCATATCGGTAGTATACCGGGGGCCCTGATTGCTTTCTTCCTCTGTGAGCGTATCGGTCTACTTTGGACCATGAGGCAGCTTTGTATGTTTTGGATGGTCGGGTCTATAATTGTCATCACCTCCACCGGGAATCTGGGACAGTTGTATGCTGGGCGGTTCATCATGGGTCTAGGAATTGGTCAGGCCGGCGTCGTGGCTCCGACTTATCTGGCAGAAATTGCACCTGCTCATGCCCGTGGGATGTTGATTAATACGTTTGCCATGTCGGAGTATCTTGGGATTATGATTGGGGTGAGTTGAGTTGAGTTGGTGATCGGTCCCTTTTGCTTTCTTTTTTCATTCTTTTTTTTTTTCACGAGCTTCATTGGCGCTGATGTTTTTCAGTATTTCTCGGCTTGGGGCGCATCATTGCATATCTCCAATACAAATTCCAAACAATGGATCATTCCACAGAGCATCCAGGTCATCGTTGCCGGTCTTTTGATTCTGTTGTCGTTCTTGTGTGAGGAGAGTCCCAGGTATCTGTGCAAAATCGGAGATTGGTGGAAAGCGAAAGAGGCACTGGGTAGAATTTGGGGTGTGCCTGCGTTACACCCTGAAGTGATCTCAGAGATTGAAGGCATTCATTATGAACTGGAAGCGGATCAGAACCACACCATAAGAGAATCGTGGTTCCGAGCTATAAAGGAACTGTTTGTTGTCAAGGCTAACCAGAGAAGGCTGCTTTTTGTCTTTTCGGGGCAGATACTCGCTCAATGGTCTGGCGCCAACTCCATTACCAGTATGTGATATGCCCGAACAGCTGAACGTTTCGCATTTCGATGCTGACTTTCTTTTTACAGCTTATGCGCCTGAGATCTTCGCCTTCTTCGGTATAAAAGGTCAATCACAGAAACTGTTGGTCACAGCTGTCTTCGGTGCCGTGAAGTTAATTGCCTCTTTCCTGTGCGCCATCCTTTTGATCGACCACATAGGACGCAAGAAATCTCTACTATTTGGTATTCTGGTGCAGCAGATTGCTTTTATATATGTCGCCATATTCTTGACTGTTGAGTCCTTCTCGGCCCAGGAAAGTTCGGAGTCTATGAAAAGGGCAGCTATCGGGGCCATCATTTTCTTGTATTTTGTTGGAATCGGTTGGGCAATGGGCTGGAACTCCATGCAATATGTGATCAATGCCGAGATTTTCCCGCTTCGTGTCCGCTCGACTGGATCGAGTCTTTTAATGTGTTTCCATTATGCAAATCGGTATGGTATTTCAAAGGTATGTGTTGATCAGCTTGAGTGCGGTGCTTGCTTTGTGCTGATTTAGATAGGCGGTTCCGTCGATGTTGCTGCACGATAGCATGCAGCCACAAGGGACTTTCTGGTTCTTTTCGGTGATGACTTTCTTTGGGCTCCTATGGACTGGGCTTTTGCTTCCTGAGACTGCTGGTCGGCGTTTAGAGGAGACGAGTGTTCTGTTTTCACAGTAGATATTTAGAGGCGGCTAGAGGTAAATCTGTGGAGGTGACGAGTTGAAGGCGAGATTGCGAATCACTTTTTGCAATCCAAAATAATTGAAAAGATCGATGCACTATCAGTCGGAAGTTGTATAAGGTCGGCAACCAACCTTCCAAAGTAACAGGACCATCGGCCCTTAAAAAATCAAGAACGCGGCTTGAATGTGACCTGAGCCCCATGAGCTTCGTACTGCAGCGTAAATCGATCCTTTTTAGCCCCAATATCACTTTTTGATCGTAATCTCATCTTGAAGTTACGCAGGAGATAGGCTAGTGCGATGATAATCTCGGCAACCGCGAGACTGAGAGAAAACGTTAACATTTCTTTTTGGGTGAATGAAGTGGTGCTGATGCTCACTTCTGGCCGATGCACATCCTTGCGTCTTCGGAAAAAGTACAGAAATACTGCTCCAGGCCCCTGCTCTGGGGACCGATCCACCGGTCAGGTCGAAATTTGCGGGCATCCGGGCCCCATATCGAAGTATCTGTGTGCATGGTGTAGGTAGATATGGAGACGGTCGTACCCGGTGGAACTACCTTGCCATCAACGATAAAAGGCTCCGTGAGAGAATCTGACACAACACGAGGAATCCGACCTGGAACGGCAATGCCGACTCGAAGTGCTTCCTTGACAGTAGCATTCTGTGCAAACCTGGTTAATACACCCCAATTGCCTATTGACCACAATATATCATGGGATGTCTTACCAAGTATTCTGACTTTTCCAAAGCCTGAAGGGGAAATTGGCCAACCTCGTCTGTCGGGAGTAAATCAACCTCGTTGAGCAATCGACGCTCAATTTCACTGTCGGACAGAATATGGATCAACCCAGTTGTCAAAGTAGAAGCCGTAGTGTCGGCACCGGCAACCAAGATGCCCATCGCCTCAGTCACTTTTTCCGCATCATTGAATGTCTCCAATCTTTCGAATACCACTGGATGGTCAGGCCTAGATTCGGACTTCTGCCAGTGGCGCACGGAGTCTTCAGCGAGCTTCAGGTTTAGTTAGCTTAGGGCACGTTACTCATGTCTTGAAAAGCATGGACATGTACCTTTGTAGTGTCTAATAAATTTCCAATTTCCGGACTTAACTTGTACACAAGGGTTTGCGGGATGATGTTGATGAGCTTTCGAAGCCATGGCTGGTATTGCAGGTCGGGAATGCTTTTTGAGGCGGCGTCAAAGCCCTCCAGAATCGATGAGCGGAAACCGTTCTGATCCTCTTCAATAAGGCCCCCGGCTCTTCCACATGCAAATTGCAGGATAACCTCCGTGGTCATTAACCTGTCAGAAGGGTTTTAGCAAAGAGGAAACAAGATTATGATATATCTCACCTCAAAGCATCATAGGCGTTCACAGGTCCATTACCTGCCAGAGAATGGATTTTTTCAACAAGCATGTTGATCTTTTGTTGAATGATGGGCTCCAACTTGAATAATCCAACATGAGAAAAAAGCGGGTTCAGCATTCGACGGAGCTCTTTGTGCAATAGAGGGTCACATTCGGTAAACACAGTATGTGGTGTGTTAAATCCATCGTAGAACAGGCTGGACTTGCTGTAGATAACTTTGTATAGGTTGACATCAGTGATGTGCAGCTCGTTGGGTCCGATGCGAAGGGCCTGGGTATCTGGTCAAGCAAGTTGCTCAATTAGTATCAAATTATCTCCTAAAATGAAGATCTTCGGGCGCACTGTATTTTTCGTGTAGTTTTTCCAAGTTTTCTTCCTGGAAATCGCTTTTCGTCATTTGACACAGCCATGTCTCTGATCGGCATGCCGCAACTGGGCCCGGGAATTTACAGAGAGGGTGAAAATTCGCATTATAAAACGCAATAATCTGTCGAAACAAAAAGAAGAAAACAGGGAAGAGGCTGAAGCCAAATATAAAGGGCATTCCCAGATCTTGCGGCGCCCAGTCGCAGAGATTGCTCAGTGGCCCAGATTGCTGCATACTGATTGACTTTCCTCGGATGTCCAAGGAGTAGCCGTGAGGACAAAACAGAGTGTATCCTGGATGAATCAGGACACTTGCCTGATTTTATGCTGTGCAGTCTTCTCAAAACTAACATCAATGGATGTAAAAGTGGGTCTGCGTGGGGTCTTGATTGCGCAAGAAAAAAAGAAAAGACTTCGGTTTGAAATCCTAGGGCAAGTAAGAAGTCAGCAATTAGCAGCTTACAACATCGAGCGTCCATCGTGCATCACCTAGTTTACTGATCGACCCCCACCGATCCCGTCGGCCCCGTCGGCCCCAGCTGCTCCATCAGACCTTGCTATGCAATCGTCCTATCTTTACATAAGGCCGGAAGTTACGACAAAAGAGATGGCTCATGGAGCACCAACATATTAAAAATTGCGCATTTTCACCAGCATTTCGGACAAGCGCCACCACAAATTCCAAGGTTGATTGGTACGATAATAGTGTCTTGTGGAGCTTCGATTGGCTGGAGGTTCTGAATGATATGGACACCGCGGCTGCTTTCTTTTGTTTGAAGGTGCTGTCGAGAATAACTTTATGTGCTCCTACAACATATATTTGCTCAGTCCGCATTAAGTAGATACTCAGAAAGGAGAAACATCGACTCCGTGACAGGTGTCACCACTTATTTGTTCCGGGGGACTCGAATAGTGGCATTGTTCTTAAGTTTTCACAACGATCCAATGCAAATGCAATGTTGGCATAGGCATTTATATTCTGTCTGGCAGTTTATCAAGACCGGAGTATCTTCTAGGATTGTCTGCGCGAGGTCATTGGCAAATCCCCCAACAACACGGATTATTATGTCTGCCACTTGCTTGGTCGCTAACATGGTACATTAAAATCATGCGGCTTACACCCTACCGGGACACAATTGAACAGATCACAGGTCGGCCTTGTTGATCCGGTTGGATGGAAACAACACTCCCTCTTTAGCTTACTTTGCAGGGCTGGAGATGGAAGATCGGGCGAAAACCTCTACAATGCTCAGTTTCAGTTCCTTATCAGTTCCTAAAGCCAACAATGTGAATATATCACAACTTGCAGAATGCTGCTGCCTGACATGTTTTGTGTCTGCCAAGCATTAGAACGCTCTTTGAAATTCGATTTTGCCGATTTAATGCCGACATTTCTTTTTTCTTTTTTTTTTTCTGACCTCCAACCTCGAAACATTAGAAGTTAGAAGTTGAAAGGTTGTCTAAGGGGCTTATCTAATTCGATGCGGTCAAACAAGCTTGATGATTTTTCATCTATGAGTGGAGAGCAATACAAAAGATTGGACCCATGGCGGCTTTCAACTGCCCCCAGCCCCCCCAATCGACTGGATCAGACATCAGCATTAATAGATTAATAGGAGTCTATAGTACGGAGTATGGAGAAAGCACAATCCACATATCTGCATGCTTGCCACTACTGTGTACACCTGTAGTCGGCAAAAGAGAATCTAAAGAAAGAACAGACCGGAAAGAGTACGGTGACATTCAGGATGTGAAAAAGGAATAGCAAAAATAGCATGCAGGCGAGAGAAATAGGGAAAGGCCCCTAGGCACTGGCTTCCAATAAAACCCTCTTCACCGGCTCTACGGCTTGGCATCGCCTTATAAGGCTGACGATCCCATTCCGGGTATTAGTACTTTTTGTACAGTAGTTAAGCCCAAATTACATATTGTTTTCCCATGGTTATTTAACAGAAAGATTAAGGGGCTTAGGTCCATCTGCCAACATGTCAAAAAGGGAAAGAAAAATAAAAAGATGTAAAGAAGAACCAACAAATGACCAGAAACCAACAAATGACCAGAAAATGATCGAGGCCTTGTTCAGACCTATTTATACATAGAAAATTCTACGAGGAGGGGGTACGCATCAGCAATAGTTTGTACAACATGCAGCAAGTGATATCGCGGTCTAAGAATACTAGTAATCGTGCCAAGCCCACCAACACACTACCCGGTGTTGGTGCGCCCCAGCATTTCAC
>LACB01000063.1:0-89001 GCA_030142185.1 Penicillium thymicola
AATCTTAACTTCCTTAAAGCCTACCCTTCCGCCCGAATTAAAGCTTTTAAATCGAAGATAATCAAGAATAGCTTCGGAGCAGCCGGTTTAGTACCGTTTAAACCCGATCGGGTTATCTCGAAGCTTAATATCCGGCTTCAAATACCTACCCTCCCTCCTAGCCGGGGTAGTGATTAGGACCCTAAAACGCCTTTAAATTATATCTAATTGTAAAAGCAAGCTTCGTTAATTAAAGCTTTACTTCGAATAAGATTAAGAAGCCTACTAAGCCTATTAAATTCCGCTATAAATCAGGTTTTAAAGGCATACTAGATCACTATACAATCCGCCGTATTTCTTAAGAAAGAAGTGAGCGATTTACGTGCCACTAACGAGAAGTAGAAGTAAAAGAGAACTAGATCCTAGAGGCAGATACCTACCGAAGAAGGCCTATCGGTCCAAGAAGCTTCTACATTAATTATGCAGCAATAGGAAGCAACTAAAGCACCTTTCCCCGGCCCCGGCATACCTAGAGAATCGGCTATTCAGCCACGTACGCGGCCCTTCCGGGGGTGTGGAATATGCATATTGCCAGGGCATAGAAGAGAAACATGTCCAGATAGACCAGTTAATTAGTTTATTTAATTTAATGGCGTTATGGTTGAGATAAATGCATTTAAATTTAATGGGTTGGATAGGGTGCGCAGCTCGCCCGGGAAATACGTTATATAATGGTTAGACACCCGGATAATTTCCCCATTTCAGTATACTTAATATTCCTTATCAAAGTTTGGCCACCTATCTATATCTTCTTTATTTTCCCTAACTGGTTTGAGGGCCGAGGAAAAGGTATTAATAATTGCTTATAGGGTACCTAAGTACCTTTTGTATTGGTAAGTGATACAAAAGATACTTTAGAAATTAGATTCTGCTGGGCGCACCAATACCCGGTATGGGCGCTTGGCACGGCTACTAAAGATGTACTAACTAATTATTATTTGAATAAAAAATTAATACAAAAAGAAAGAACGGCCCGAGCCCGGGATTGAACCGGGGACCTCGCGCAATAATGCTTTGGGTGAACCCTAAGCGCGAATCATACCACTAGACCACCCGGGCAGTTGATATATTGTGTCTCAAAATATGCTTATATCAACCTGAGAAACATCTTGATTGCAGTACCTGTGATCCCCCCCGCAATGCCTGTGGCTAGATCTTATAACGGTAAGGATAGCTGCTAGATTTTCTGTCTACGAGCTGTAAAGGATAACAGGCAGTGCATAAGCTTGGTTCTACTAGGAGGTTGCTCTATCTCACCAATTACCTTTTGCTGTAGAACGTGAGTGGTTGATCCAAACATAGATATTTTTGAGTTTAGCCTAGCTTTTCATCCGGTCCCTCGAACATTTCTAAAGAGTGCAAGGTATGATCATAAACGGGAATGAAATGCTCTTAGACTGGCCACCATTTGTAAATACCTCCTCGATCTCTTCATATCTACAAGAAACCCCGGCTTTACAGTATATAGCTTCATGGTGTGCTGCCTTATGTACGCCCCTAGTATATAATAACTATTTGAGAAGATCTGCCTTCCTATTGAGCTAACTTGTCTCAGATACTCAGATCCCCACGTAGTATTTCTGCGAGACCTACCGATATCTAACTGGGTCAAATTGAGCAAATCCAACTTAGCAAGGTTCTGCTCCAAAGGGTTCTCCTAAGGCTTTAACCCCGGGCCCAAAGCCCAGCCCATTTGCGGGTTGGGTTGGGTTGGGCTCTGGGCTTTGTGGGCTTTGCAAAGGTCTACTCAGGATGATAAGAAAGGTGAGTGCGCGGTAGGGGAGGATACGGTGATTTATTACCATTAGTCACACGATTGCCGGTCTGATCTTCTCAGCTTTACTAAAATTTGGAATGTGAATCGGCGATCTTGTCGCACCTGAAACAGTAGAATTCCTAGTATCTCTAAAATTGCCAATGTGTGGGCCAACAGTTCACCCATTGATTTTGATGATGACCCTATGCGAATTCTTCTTCTCTAATAATACTTCATCCCTCTTAAGTAGAGCGATGCTAGCACCGTATTCTGCAACTAATTCAAGCTAGTATTATAATTGTGATATTCTATGTATCGTTAGGTCTATTATTTCATTACCCCCAAAATTATGTCCACATGAGGACTTTCGTCTTCCCATCAACCAATACCAGGCTTCTCAATGTTCTCTAACTTTTTTGATGAAGAGAAAGAAACAAGAACAACAACAACATACTCCTAGTCCCGGGTAAGTCTTGCACGCAGCCCCGCCCCAAAGAAGTAGAAGATATACGGAATGAAAACCATGGCAACTCCAATGAAAGCCATCAACCAAGAAGCCCACTGCAACCCAAGACGATCATACATCTGCGTGGTGAACAGCGGGAAAGCTGCACCACCCCCAGAGCGCAGGAAGACCTTGGCCGCCAAAGCCGACGCAGCGTACTTCTGGTAAGAGTCAATGATATAGTTATTCACTGCATAGTAGCACAACACCATGCCGAAGCCAAATGCAATACCCGACGAAGCAGGTCCAACCCAGATGATATGCTTGTAGGAGGTAGCACCCAAGATAAAGAAGGCGATCGGGATAAAAGGCGCACCAAGCAGGGCTGCGTGTAGTCTATCTTCTGGTGTTGGAGATCGCTCACTGCAGATCTTCTTAAACTTGCCCTCGATGGCAGGAGTGACAACTAGGGCGAAGGCAGCGCCGATCAGAATAGGGATGAACATGAGTCCGATCTGGCCGTCGTTGTAGCCATAGAGTTTGGGGAAGATGACTGGGTATGCAAAGAAGAAGGCATAGAGCATTGCGTAGATCAGAACAATGTACATGCACATTAGGTCGAGAACGGGCTCGGTCATGATCATAGTGATGGGTCGGATTAGACTTGTGCGAGCGATTTCTTGGAAAGTGAGCTTCGTTTTTTCTTGCTCGGTGATGATGTTTGGGTTTCCAGTTTCTTTGCGGAGTCTTGCAGCGCGGCGCTTAAGAATCACTGGAGCATATGTCTCCGGAATAAGGCCGATCATGATCGTAATGGCACCGGCGAAGGATAGGTTCACCCAGAAGAAGAGGTCAAGACGGCCTGATCCAACATTGATCCAACCTGTCACGATGGGACCGAGCACAGGGCCGCAGTATGGTGCAGCAGCAAAGTAAGCAATGGCCATACCGCGCTCCTCAATACTCCAGATATCGGCGATGGTGCCACCAGCGAGGGAGAGACCTGAACTGGAGAAGACGCCGCATAAGAATCGGCACACGAGCAATCCACCAATGTTTGGGGACAGAGCGCATGGAATGTTGAAAATGACATATAAAGTGAGGGAGATGATGTATATAGGTCTTCGGCCGATGATCTCAGAGAGGGGAGACCAGAGTAGAGGACCGACTGCGAATCCGCAGACCATGATTGAACATGTCAAGATTGCAACTTCGAGAGAGACATGATATTGTTCTTCGATCAAACCCAATCCTCCGGTGACGATGGAGGACCCAAATGCGACACATACCACAACTGCCGAAGCGACAAGAGTGATGTACCAGCGATAAACGCGGGACCAATTGTAGGGGTTTTCAGGGTCATAGATGGTGAATGTTACAAACTCCGTGGGGCCCTTTCCTCCTTTTTCGATGTCGGTATCGGCCTCGTATGTTGGTGTGTCGATTTTCGTGGATTGGATAGAACCATGTGATCTGATCTGCTCCAGGGTTCTTTGAGGAACAAGACCAGTACTGGTTTCAACAGTGTACTCTTCAGGGAATACAGGGTCCGAAGCATGTCCAATGGCTGGGTAGTTGTAGTCCAATGGGCGAGGGGTTTCTGCGATGCCCCGGTTGCGGAGGCTCTCTTGGGTTTCGGCCATGGTTAGGTGCTGGGGATGTAAGGGCTCCGGGGTCTCTGGGTCTTCTGGTATTGTTGAAGACATAATAATAAATGTGAAAGTCTATTAAGAATAGAAGGACTTCTGAGAGTATATATTTGAAGGTGACATGGCAGATACTTATACCTCCAAAGAGGCTTTCGATGTCAGGTATATACTTGCAAGCCCGACCCATCTCCGAGATAGACCGGACGATCACCGGAAAGTCGACAAAGCAGAAAATGGCTCACTAAACCAGTGGCATGTGACCGGCAAAATCTCGGTCCGAACGATCACCGGGAATATACAGCTGCATCTATAATTGTGTGATATCATTGCCGGCATGCCGAATTGCGCTCAATATCTCCCCAATCTGATCATGTCTGGTTTTTTTCTTAAAGATCCGATCATTTCTCGGCCCATGTCTCTGAAGGCATTCTTTGTTTCGAGAAGTGAGCTTAAAATATGTACGATAAGCAAGGATTCTGCCAACTATTGACTCACAAATCCGGTCCAAATACTTCCCACCTTTCACTTTGATTTTCTGGTCTTAAAATAAATAAAGAGAAGAAGAAAAAAAAAACACAAGTTCCCCGTTCAGCACCAAAAGCTCGCTTGAGTGCTGCAGAATCACGACATATCCCAAGCTGTAATGCCCAGGTGAACACAGCCCTTTGACGACGCCTTAGTCCTCCGTGGTGCTTAATGGAATCGAAGATCAAATAGTAAATCGAAGAATTCCAGTCTCAGGTATGCCGAAGGTAGGTGTCTAATTAAACTACATACATATAGCCGAGAAACGTGCTCGCTAGAGCCTCCGCTATATTTTTCTACGCCTCACCGTTGACATTATCTAAACTTATTTACATATTACGGTAGAATAAAAAGGGTCATAAAGTTTGATTTGAGTTTATATAAGTTTATATATTTAGTTTAGGAACGGGGATAGTCCAAATACATAGGCCCCTATCACCCCCTAGGTGAGATGTCACCCCAGAGGCGACAGTGCCAGCGCTTTTTCTACCTTTTCCCATGATCTAGTTTTATTTATTTATATATACATGATTTTACCAAGATCTGACTGCTTAGCGCGAATTTAGTGCCACTCTACAAGCAAAGCGATGACGAGTCACGCTGCTTGATCGCTGCTTGATCACTCCTTAATTTTCGAATCATTTATTTGTCATAGTAAATCTGATATTTTAAAATGCAGGTTTATTAGATGATGACTGACTCGCTCCAATATTTGTGATGTTAGACCATGAAACTCAAGCTTCCGCCTTGGATAAGACTTGCTGCTTCTCCACCTGGGAAGGATCCACATCATCAGCGAAGTAGTTCTCAGAGTTCATATGCTTGAACCTGAACCAGAAAATAACAGTCTGAACCGCCAGGGCAACGGCAGGAGCACCCCAAATCCAGATCAACCACGGGTCCGTAATGGCGGGGATGAGAATTTCACCAAGAGCACTAGACAGGGCAGTCATGAAAAGGAAAATGGCAATGACCAGACCCTTCATACTATCCGGTGACCGAGCATAGGCCACCTCGTACGCCGTGACGTTGGCGAAACATTCACTGATAGCGCTGAGAGCTGTATTGGGAATCTGCCACCAGATACTAATATCGGCGACGTTGTCACAACTCGATGCGTGAGTGCCACACGGTGAGAGCTGGTAGACTTTCCATTGGACTAGTGCGCCGACTATTCCGGCTAGAGTGGCAATAGAGAAGCCAATTGTCATTCGGGTAATGGGACCGGGCTTCAACCTGCGCCGCTCAAGGAACGGGTAGATCACGAAAGTCAGGATCGGGATGGTGACCATGATTGTCAGTGGGTTGAAGTTGTTGAGAAGGTCGTTGGGTGCTCCGTTTGTGATCATTGATGCACCTTGGTTTGTGGAGACTGAGCCGATACCACCGTCGTTTAGATTGTAGATTGGGTAAAACCAGAAGATGTCGCACGCCTCTGTTAATGAACACGACTGTTAGAATTGATCAATGTGCCCAAGGGCCTTTTCTTGAAGTAAAGTGGAAGAAGGATGGGCGAGGTATCATACCCATTGTTTTCGCAACTTTGAATACTGCGGTATCCGTCCAAGTAACTTCGATACCCTTACTGCGAAGATTTGCGGCTTTCGCTGAATCCCAAAAGCCTTTGCGCCAGAATTGGAATTTGCTTTGTACAAGGGCAGTCCATACAATTCTGGCGGCTTCCGCGAGGTCCTTGTTTCCACTAGGAGGCTGCTTTTTGGTCTTTTTGTAGACAGCAAGGAGGAGGATCGGAAGCAAGAAGTAAATGGCACCAGATAGCAGGAATGAAAGCCAATACCCAATGTACTTTTCCGCATAGGTTGTGGCCAACATGTAGAAAGCACCGACGTTGACAAACATGTAGAACAGCAGCATGGTCCGATTATTGGTGGTTTCGGGGTCGACAATGACTTTCTCACCCGACTTGAGAGTCTTCACGTATGGTTTTTGAGATGTATGCTGATCCAGAACAGTCGGTGAGATGTTCGGCTTGAAGAGACCGGCACCGAAAGCAAGAAGCAAGAGGCCAATGACGAACGGCGGAGCCGCGTTAGATTTGCCCTTCTGGAGAACAGAGGGGATGGCGCCGACGACCTGAATGATATGGGCAACACCGCAGATCAAAACACCAATCACAATGGCCTTATACCGCCCGGCATAAGTATCTGCCCAGTAACCACCGAAGATCGGAACGATGTAGGCCAAAAATTTGAATAGTAGTACGAGACCAGTACTGGCTTGTAACCCCCATCCCAGAGCTCCGGCTGTCATTTGGGTTCCACGCGGAGGAGCACCGGCTCCATTGCCACCTGTGTATTATAATTCTTTAGAAATGACATTCCCTGAAACTCAATCGAAAACTTGGCTCACCTTCGGGCAATGGGAATTGGATAAAGTTGGAGAAGACTGTCTGTGCTCCATAGTAGGACGCACGCTCAGCAAACTCGACCAAACAAAGAGAGAAACCAACGAGGGGCAAATTTTCGGCCACTTTGCGAAGTGTAGAATTTTCTTCCTTGGTTGGGAGGGTGAGCTCATCGTCGTAGGATTCCTGAGATTCCTGCGATGTCTGAGAGTGCCCACGGGCTGTGACCCCGGAGGAGTCCGTATTGGGTTCGATATTACCTGACGATTTCGATAAGGTCAGACTCGCAAGATTTTTGATAAGCCAATATGGTCTACATACTCATTGGGAAATAAAAGCACCAGGGCTGATGTGTGGTTGCTGAAGGATATCGGAGGAGATCGACCATAAATACAGAGCACCAGCACAGAAAATTCGGCGACTGGGGGCAAATATCCCGCTTCAATCGCGTGATAGACATGCATTATGGGGGGACAGTTCAAGATTTACCCTCGATTACTACGGACTACTAGTACAACATACTCCTCCAGCTAAGATGAAGCATATGCGGGAAGAGTGGGCTGCAACCGCACGGCATGGTGGAGAGAAATGACGAATAAGCATGGGGTGTAACGCTGGCGCATCCCCCAGACCCAATAAAAGCCCATGCTAGCGCTGGATGATCGTTCATATGTGTCACCGGTACAGTGCCCCGTTGAAGCCATTATGGATTCCGATTCGCAATTTCAGTCTGACTACATATGTATTCTATTTGTGCCTGGTTCTATACTCCATACAAATACTCCGCAGGCACAACTTTTTAGCCTTTAAGAACAGTCACATTGGAAATGAGGTCTTATCATTCAAGCTTTCACTTTCGATATGCCAAGATGCCAAGTTTCCAAGAAAGGAGGCTTGTCTTATCTTTGCGGATGAACCAACAACGAACAACACGTCATAGTCATTGTTTATTTGTATGTATGTTGTAGCATCTATTAACAGCACTGGCTTGGCGGTGTCCTGTGCTGAAGCCTGTATTTTCAAAGACATATGGTCCGTTAGACCAGGCTCAGATAGCGGGATGTGACGGATTTGGAAGGTATCCCGTGGGTTATCAGACACCGTTCTACATCACAATGCGCTGTACGCCGAAACGGTTAAAAGGTGCATTTTACAAGCTCCATTACATTATCTACTTGGTTGCTTATTCTCTGATCAATCCGTATTCCAAGAAGTTACGACGCTCCCATGAGATGTTGTGGTAGACTCAGCCGCATGGCCGGGTAGCAGCTGGGTATGTATTGTTTCAAATGTTGCTATGTAAGATATGGCACGTCAAGTGATCTTTGGTCGCTTGTTCGTGAAACCAGAGTCTGGACGAGATCGCTTTCGCTCCATTGCCTCCATTTCAGCCCTCATAATCCTTTCCTGTTCAGTCATCTTCTTAGGAGCCGTGAAAATAGAACCCTTCTTCCCGGCCAATGGGTTCTTCTTAGCCGCAGCAAACACGTTCCTCGGCTTCTGTGCGCCCATTGACATCGAGATTTTGACGGGTGCGGGAGGCGCAGACGGAGCGGGAGAGTCAGTGCTCTCTATCGGTGCATCTGTTTCTTCCAGCGATGCCGCTGTCGTCGTTGTTGCCGTGGGAGGCGAGGCAGGCTTTGTATCTGTCTTCTTAGAACCAAGTCCAAGATTCAATGTCATCTTTTCTCCTTCCTTCCTCTGCAACAATTTTGCCTCGGGTTCTGGCTCTGTCGTAGTGCTGCTAGCCAGCGCCGCTTGCTGGGCTCGCTTAATCTGATCCTGAATCAAGCGTTGCTCTCGTTCTTCGTCTCCCTTCTCCTGGCGTTCTTTCTTTAAGATAGCCTCCCGGCGGCGAAGTGTGTCTGGGCTGTTATCAATCCACGCTATAACCAAGCCCTTGTCGGTGTCCTCGACTCGGCATTTTCCCTCCCGGCCTAAGTAGGCTGCAAACTGTGATAAACTTTTCCATTCTGCCACGAAGGTTAGCTTTAACTCTCGTTTCTTCTTTACGTCGGGACATACCTGTGCTGTTCATGTGAATGTGCTATGTAAATGAATTAGCCAGAATGAACAGAAAAGAGTAAAAGACTAGGGACATACCTGCTTGTCGGCCACAATCTGATTATAGAAATGATTGACGTTGATGGGCTTAGTTCCATGCGTGGTTCTGAGGGTGTCGAGGAAAGTTCGCTCGAATTCGCGACTGAACTCTCTGATGTGCTTGCGCGGATCTTCTCCAATGATCATCATCTGTCGGACTAATACAAAGTTAGCAGGTGGTCAGGAGATAGAGGATGGAGTTCCGTACCATGCGCTTCAGTCATGGTATGACATTTGAAACCGTTTTCATCTCGACATTGTTTCTCGCATGCTTGGCAGAACCATCGAAGGCGACCCAATCCTTTGCTTTTGATCTTGTTGCCGATAGCTTTTGTACTGCCAGCCTCCGCACGGCCCATTTTGTATGTTGATAAAGAATTCGAGAGAAGAGTTCAAAGAAAGCGACGAGAGTCGAAAACTTCGAAGGGTCAAGAGATCGGAAAGATGGGTATGTTGAGAACCGTTCAAGAAAGTCGTGATAGAAGCTTGGAAGTGGCGCAGATCAACGCGATAAGCCGATTATTATAATACATCACATGACATGACCCAAAGAGGCCTAGTTCTTCTTGAGTTTCCAGAATTGGTTAGTTGATTCTTTAATGTTCATAGTTATTTATGTGGATGAATGAATATGAAATGAAGCTGAATATGAATACTGAGGTTCATTGAGATATTCCGACAAAATTAAACAAAACTCCCCAAATCCTACGCCTGCATCCTGAGATCGCTTTTCTACCTAGGATCATAGCGTACATAAAACAAGAAAGAGATATTTCGGAGAAAAACCAGCAAACTTCACCAAGGCGAAGGGCCAAGAAATGTGTGGACAAACCAGTAAGAATATTAAATCACCGAGTCTGCAAGAATTACAGGATGTATTCGTGGATTGCAGATGGTCCACTCTCGTTGTACTCAACCCGGCTCATGTAACCCTTGCTGAGGCCCTGATCAACGACAAAGAAAACCTTGGCAGCCATCTGAGCACCAAGGAAAACGGCCTCTTCCATTCCATGGCCACCTTGGGATGTGCCGGGCGCGCCTGGGTTACCCCCAGCGCTGCCACTGCTGACGCCGGGAGCGTTGCTGTTGCCCTGGTCCTTGAAGTCGGGGAAATACTCAGGAGGCTTCAGAGTCTTGACTGAGGTTGGAGTTTGTGAGTGGCCGGTTGAGCGGTAGTGAGATAGCATGCTAGGATCCATGGAGGGCGTGCCGGGAATACCGGGATTGTTGTGAGTAGCAGCAACAAGGAGAGGGTTCACTCCAGGTGCGGCGGGGTGGTACATCGGGCCGGGTTGACCCATAGGAGCTGGTGTGTTGGCACCGGTTGGAAGGGGGGTGGTGAAGTTCGAAGGAATTTCAGACGTGAAGATGGTGCCTGATGGAGAAAGAATGAACTTTTGCGTGATGACAGCCAGCAAAGCTTGGGTGAAACCTGTCATAATGTTAACGGGAAGACCTAAACTGTAGATAGTGATGATAGAACATACCCTTGACCTTGCTTCCACATCCAACAATAATTAAAGAGTCCCAAAGCTCGCTTCGTTTTGTAGCATCTGGGACGGCAAGAATGGTATGGTGAACCTGAGTCGCAATGTCTTCGAGAATACCACTAGTCATGCGGTTTTCGACCGTAGAGCGTGGCGAAGTCAAAAGGAAACGCTCAACACTGACTTCAATATCCCGAGTATGACGAATGTACTGTCGAGCACCGTGGGCTGCTGCCTTCTCTCCTTCCAACTGAACAAACTCTTCAAACTGGAAGGATGCCTTCTCTTTCTTCGAGTTAGGCAGACGGGCTCCCTTGGGGTCAACTGCACTTTTCTTGGCAGTTGTCTTTTCCTTCTCGACACTGGCAAGGTATTCTGTAGGGTTGCCGCTGACAATCGCAGCGACATCGAGAACACCCTCTTCTTCCTCACCATTGTCCCCCTCAATTCCTGTCTGAGTGCCGTCTCCTGGACCACGCGGAGCAGACTCATCTCCATCTGATCCGCCTGTCGAGACAGCAGCAGCAGGGTTGGCGCCCTGGCGCGCAGTAGCAGAAGACCCAGGCAATGGGGTTCCTGGGGGCAAGATCTCAGTAATATTGCTTCGCTTGAGCTGTTCGCACATCTCTCTGGTAAATCCTTTAGGTCCCAGCAGCTCAACAAGACGATCGGTCATAGCATCTCCACCACATCCCTCGAGTGCGATTCCCCTACCATGTTCGTTGACTGCGAAGTCAGTCACAGCAGTGACATCGACCTTGCCCTTTCCAACATCGACAATAGTGGCTGTAGATGTACCATAGCCGTAGCAAGCTGCAAGAGCAGAGTCCATAAGACTAAACGCGGGTGCCTTGAACTTCTCAAAGACAAATTGAGTAATTGCTTCGCGATCGCGTGCGGACCAGACGGGCTGACCAATAAGCAGAATAGGGGTGTGGAAAGGTGGGCTCAAGGTATTGTGAATGTGAGTGAGCAGGGCGAAGAAACAGGGCCAGTCGACAATGCGCCCGTTCTCAATCGGATAGATTGCCCCTTCGTCGGATGCCAGGTCCTCCTCGTAGAATACCTCTTCGATAGTCTTGGCTAATTCACCATTATCCTGGGTATTTTCGGCGGTCTTGACAGTGGTCTCTGTGGCTGTGGTACCATCGACTGCGGCGGGCTCAGCGTCCTTCATCTCCACGTCCGGCTTGGGGGCATCCGTGCCATTATTGGCCTTGACCTCTCGACGTCTCTCGTGAACACGGTAAGGCTCATATTCTCCCTTCTTCTCAGCAGGGAACATGCGGGTTGGGAACCGAAATCGGGCGGGCGTGAATGTTTCGGGTAGGCCGAGCTGGGCCAAGGTCATTTGCGAACCCGGCGCAATTAGCTAGATGGATTGGTTAATTTTGAATAAGAAAATATGAAGAACAAAACATACCAAGATATGCTCATCCTTGAAAGGAGGCATCGTTGTCAGTGGCAGTGAAGAGCGTTGCGACGAATGATGACTGCGCGTGGGAGCTCCGCGATGGCTCGAATTGCGTTGGTTGCGCTTTCTTCCCATTATGGCTTAGCGTAGTTTGAGCAAATAAAAATCACGTGCAGTGGAGTTGGAGTGAGGCGGATAATAATATTTCCGAACATTTGGGCGGTTGGTTTTTTGACCCTTCCTGAAAAAATTAGTACCGCCTTCCTGATCGGGTGCGACACTGAATTCTGCCATACATTTCTCCACTATAGAGTTTTCTGCCACATATTCTGCCACCCCCATGTAATTCTGATTTATGTAGTAAAAAACGCTATATTTGGTCAGAAAAAATCGTACATTTCTGCCTGATTACTGTCTTGATACTAAAGAATTGACGAAGAGAGTGATGAAAAAAGGGGTAGTAAGAAGGCGGGTTAATGTATGTAAACTAGAATTGGAGTTATGTGACAAAAGTGACTTAACTTTTGTATGGGATTTATATAGAAATTGTAGGTATCTGCTGTCTTGCTAGTATTATATGGCACAAAGGCGGTGTGGAGAGCGGTATATAGAAGCAGGTATCAATTCAGTGTCGCAGCCGATCGAGAAGGCGGTACTGAATTTTCAGGCAGAGAGGGGGGTCAATATAGCCGGGGGATCACTGTAGTCCTCCCCTTTGAATATTTAGTCTATATCTA
Source organism: Penicillium thymicola (assembly GCA_030142185.1). NCBI lineage: Eukaryota > Fungi > Ascomycota > Eurotiomycetes > Eurotiales > Aspergillaceae > Penicillium > Penicillium thymicola. Next base: position 12,521 of record LACB01000063.1, read on the forward strand.
GAGGTAATTTATAGTTATCTTGCATCTAAAATTTAAAAATAGTTAAGATATATTCAAATCAGATTGAAAATATAGGTTTGATCATGACATGACTATACACCAGTAGAATATATTGCGCAGTACAATATTGTACACTACAACAGTTATGAACAGAGCCACCTGAGTAGGATTTGTCATGAGCCTAGCCAGAACAAGACCCACGGATATCCTCCAAACATAATAATGGCCGACACACTCGTGATTTATTGAATACATACGTTGTATGCAGTTTAGCATTCTAGAGAGTTGGATTGTGCATGTTAAACATTCAAATCATATGCAATTAACTAATGCATTGCGCGATTTCGCATCATTAGAGAGTATGTCCTGCCCACAAAGCTTCCTCTCAAAGCAGAGGAAGGAAAAAATCAGAAACCATTCAGGAAAAAAAAAACTCCAGACCCACATATCCGGTGGAACACACACAAAACGCCATCATCCTTTCCACTCTATGACCAGCACGAGTCTTAGGTGATTCTATTCTGGAACCGCATGGTATTTGTCAGTCGCTGATCGGAATAGCTCCTGTTGTTGCCTTAGAAGCTCCTCCTCTGTCAGGCCACTTTGCTCCATCTTGCTCTGCTTCTTCTCTCGTGACTATAATGAAGATCAGAGGTTAGCCTGCGCTCTAAGGTGTCACAGTACCAGCCATATTATTCACATACCTTCAGCTGCTGCTTGTGTTCTTCGGCAACAGCAAGTACATCGGCGATATAGTCACTGAAGCCGAGATCCCGCAATGCCTTTTCCACATGTTCACAAGCGATGGTCTTCTTGGCCTCCTTCTCGCTGATATCGTTCGCTTCGGAGGAGATCAGGGTGATGAATTCAACACAGCATTCCATAAGCAAGTCACGCGCATCCTTGGAGAAGGTTTGGCCGGAGCTAGGTGGTAGAATCTCGGTAATAATCTTCTGGACCGTCGCTATCACAGATATAAGTTAGCAAATGCTAGCAAACGCGTATGTGAAGCCACAAGTGCATATATGTTGAAGAGGTAAGGAAGCTCACAAAGAGCTATACACATTCATGAGGGGTATTGCACCGTACCTTTAGGCAGCGACAGGTCATCGTTTGCTATTCACGTACATGTCAGCAGGTTGCGCGTAGGCGGGCAAGATCTAGAGATCACTTACAGTTAAATTCTCGGTCAGACATAGCTAATCAGGTGATATAGTGACAGGCGAATAGAGCACAAGTGCCAGATCTTATGGGAGAGGCGTAAAAAGGGATGCTTTAATTCTTTGATCTTTTTGCGTGGGGCTCAAAGTTTCAAGGCCCATCGCAGGCGCGCGACGGAGTTAAGTACAATTTCTTGCCGGCAGAATACTACCGCTTTGAGATCACATAAATTGCGCCAAATTTTTTTTCATTTTACTTCTTCTTCATCAGTCTTCACTCTCCTCCAACTACCTTGGAAAGAGTCCTTCAAATGAGATCGACTCTTTCCAAGGCCAAAAACTAATGGTAAGCTCTTGCTCGAATCCTTTTTTTCCTTTAAATTTCTACATGATGAACTTTGCTTGTCGCCCCTATCATACATTCTATGGTGACCTTACCTGTCCTAGCCAAACGGACTATCTGAACTCTATCAATTCTGCCTATTTGCATCTCACTTCATTTGTTTGAAGCTGTTGCTAACTTTATTGAAGAATTTACAGGCAAACCAATCTCGTTATTGTAGCGTGGAAGCGTGGAACTCGGTTCTGCTTGAATTACATTAACGGAATACAGTTGGGAGGACGGGGATCTTTTACATCTGTATTTAAAAGGTACGCGCAGAAATTTTTGCTATATTTTCAGTTCCAATTACATGATGTATACCTTTACATTCCATGCTAAACATGAAGGTGCACTGCGCCTAATGCTTTTAAAATGTATTGCTTTTCATCTTTCGACTGACTTGTAAACAATCATTGCTTCAAATCTTGCACTCATTGTTCTATGGCGATCGTTACTGACTTGCTATAAAGATTACAGATATGAACAAATCTTTTATACTAGCTATCAATAATATTCTTTATTCCTGGAAAACCGCGAGCTCCTTGTCGTTCCATCTGCCAATTATTAGTATTTCTCGTGTAAATCTGTGGGATACGTACGAATAGAAATGACCGCTGATTTCCTTCGGCGCATCGAGGACCAGCTTGGCCATGACATGCCCAGGTTGCTCAGGCTTGAGGAGCTTGCCGTCCTTGTGGACTCCAGTGAACTTTGAGTGCATTTCGGCGTCCAATGCTGTCGCATGGTCCTCCCGCAGAGCACGCTGCATCTCGGTATCGACCATACCGGGTCTGATAGACACGGAGGTGACGTCGGGTTCTTCGGCACCCAGGCTCATGGCAAAGTTGTTCATGGCGGCTTTGGTGGCAGCATAGAGAGCCCAACCACGGTAACCGGTGACTGCTGCACCTGACGACGTGAAGATGATTTTTCCTTTGGACTCACGGAGAGCCGGGAGAGCCGCTTTGACCTAGAATCTGTTAGTAGTGAATTGTAGATTTGATGTAGGTGCCGTACAAAAGCAACCAAGCTGATAAAGTTGATATCAAAGCCTTCCTTCCACTGTTGAGGATCAGCGTCGGAGATTTTGCCGATCTGGCCCAGCAGGCCGTGGTTAAGGACCATTCCATCAAGTCGACCAAAGGTCTTGATGGCCGTGTCGACGGCCTTTTGGGCAAGAGAAAAGTCTGACAGGTCGCCATTCAGGACTGCCACCTGTTTGCCGTATTGCTCCTTGAGATTTTGGAGGGGTTCAACGCTGCGGGCTACCACCACAACATTGTGGGATTGAGGTGCCGTGAGCAGATACTTGGCCACAGCAAGACCGATACCTAGGGGGTTCATATTAGTATATGACCATACATGGAATTTGACGGGCATTACCTCTTGAAGCTCCCGTGATAATGATGGTCTTGGCCATTTTGATGAATGCTATGGTGGTGTGTGTTAGTGGTATGAAATTTCTTAGAAAATCAACACCGCGACAAATGAAAGTTAGAAAGGATGCCGAGGTAAGGAGAATGCACGCCAGCAGGCTTTGGTATTTCTTTGTATGCTGACAGACTCATTGGGTTGAGGTTTGTTCCATAAACATGCTCGAGTTGCCTCGACTCTCGGGTATATATATATCCATGGGTGAACAAACATGACTGAACAACTTTGTAATGCCAGTAACTCAAGCATTGGAAAACTCTGGATAGGCAGCTAATATAACTTACTTTCAAATATGTTTTGTAGACGTCTTTAATGAATATCAATAATGACAAGGAATAATGATATGAAGGCCCGTGTGCCGCGAAAGGTTTAGTGCGGGGCTTATTAATCTCGGTCTCGACGGGAAGGTTTCCCTGCAGAGTCGACGTCATGTTGTACACCTTTTATTATACAGAGTACTGTATATATGGAATAGAATATCTATAGGCAAATATTAGAGCCATAGTCAAAATAATCGTTTAATTTGCAATCAACAAATAAGAGATTGAAGGCATTGTCCATAGACAGGTGCTTTCCCCAATGAATTGGTCTCGGACTGTATGTATGATCTTCCAAGGTTGGCTCTGGAGAGAACTAAGTTTCAGAAATAACTTTAATTTAAAGAAGGTACATAAAATTTTCAGAGTTTATCAGATGGGGTTGGAATATACATAGTACATATAAAATAGATCGTGAACCCGTACGTCGTACAGCGAACCGAATAGAAGACAAAGCCGTTGCCAATTGCAGAGAAGTGATCCGAGAGGCCCACTTTTCATAAGAGAAACACTTCAACAATCGCCCGAAAGAGTCAAATTTTGCGATGAGCTCTTCCCTGACTCCATAGTACAAATGTATTCAATTGTTTCCAAGGTTGGGTGCTGTGTATCATTATCTAATATGCCGAAGTCATGGAATTCCTCCCCGATATTCCATCCCACCACTTGTACGTATTGCCGGGCCGGTGCAAAGGAAACCGGAAAGCAAAATCGTAGATTGCCGAGGAATACAAGCTCGGACAGTCCGATCTGCAAGCAAAAATTGTGACCAAGTTTTCGTTTCGACAATTGGCAAGGGGTTTGAATTCTGCACCCACAACAGCCAGCATGTCGACTGTCATCCTCGGAGGAGGCATCATTGGAGCCTCTATTGGATACTACCTATCTGCGAATCAACCAGAAGGCGAGATTCACATCGTTGAACAATCCCCGGAGCTTTTTACCGCAGCCTCGGGATATGCCGCAGGTTTCCTAGCCAGAGATTGGTTCGAGTCATCTCTTGCCCCTCTAGGTGCCATGTCCTTCGACTTGCACCATGAGCTCGCCGCAGCACAGGGCGGAAAGAAAAAGTGGGGATTCATGAAAGGAACAGCATTCAACTTGGATACTGTTGCTCAACGCAAGCGAGGCGGTCCCCGTGGTGACGATTGGTTGCGAACGGGCACCAGTAGAGCAGAGACCGCGGCTGGATCCGAGGATATCACTCCGGTTGAATTTCCGGAATGGTTGACGATGCAGAAGGAGGGGATCCTGGAAAAAATCAGTGAGGGCCAAACAGTGGCTCAAGCGTGAGTGCCAAATTGAAGCAGTTCGTGGATAGTTTGTTAATTGTGCCCAGAGATCCATTGCGGTTAAGTCAATTCCTCATTGACGGTGCTGTCTCCCGAGGCGTTAAGCTTCATAATCCAGCCCAGGCCACCGCAGTGGTCAAGGATGAAAAGGGTACAATGACTGGCATCAGAATCGTGTCTTTGGATTCTAAAAAGGAATCGGTCATCCCGTGTACGAACCTTGTTCTGAGTATGGGACCATGGACACCGCAGGTTCTCAGAGATCTGTTCCCCTCCTCTCAGGTATCATTCGATATAACACCTTTGGCTGGGTATTCACTGGTTGTTCAATCCCCTCGGTATACAATGGAACACGAGAGGAATGTTTACCGCGGAAGCAGCCATGCTGTGTTCACTACACACCCTCCGTCGTGCGGGTTTAGTCCCGAGATCTTCCTTAGGGAAGGCGGAGAGATTTATATCGCAGGTCTCAACAACCCTATGATGAAGCTTCCCTCTTGCGCCGGGGATACCAGCCAACTTTTTGATCCCTCCGATATGCAAAAACTCAAAGATGTTGCAGTTCGTTTAATGGGAGATCTTCCCAAGGACACAAAGGAGGCTACCGACAAGACGGCCAACACAGATGACTTGGAGATTATCCGTGAAGGGCTGTGCTTCCGTCCGGTGGGAGATACTGGCGTTCCCACCATTGGAAGAGTTGGAGATTACTCTCTGGGAGGAGTGAAAGCAAACCCCAAGGGAGGCGTCTTCATAGCCGCTGGGCATGGAGCGTGGGGAATCTCGCTGAGTTTGGGAACCGGAAAGGTTGTTTCTGAGATGATCAAAAAGCAAAAGCTTTCAGTAGATGTGAGCGGCTTGGCCGTTCAGGATAAAAGTCCTAGTTCCAAGCTGTGAGTATTATGTATAATAGGAAGAGCTCCGGATGTCCCCCTAGACGTACTTTCCCCAAAATCACTAGCAAAACAACATCGTAGCCACATAGTTTTCTTACACACCTCTTCCAAGTTTCTGAATGCGCACATACCGACTTTCGAAAGCTCACCTCGTCGTCGTTAACGAAGAATGGTCACCTTACGACTTTGAATTCAAATACCTGTTTATCAACCTCGCTGTCGAAGAGCTCAACCTGTTTTTCTGGTACTATGACCAGGCAAATCCATCTGCCTTCTTCCCCCCTTCTGTTATAGACACGTTGGTCTACCTCATCCAAATCTTTATCATCCAATCGGATTAGTGAACCAGATCGTATTTCACTATCTGGATTCCTCTTTCTCTGATTGCCGTGTTGGGAATACTGCAGTCCCATGGAGCGTACTTGCCCAAATCCTCACGAATCCCAAATCCGATCACGAAGCCCGCACCGCCTAAGGCCACTACCTACACTGGCGGCACCGATCACTGTACGATCACACGTGGGACGGAAATAAATAAGGGGCTTTGGAGCCAGTAGATGCTGCGCACAGGGGCGGAGATGGGAGCAAGCAGGACTGATGCACCTGTCGTATGAAAAGCAACTTGTCAAACCAGTACTACAAAGTTAATCGTTGAAGCTAAATACACGGTGATATCACTAGCAGGCGTTGAAGTCATATGGCTTAATCATTTGCTTGATTATCTGAACGTTGAAGCCACCCCATTGTAAAAAGCACGGCTATTCTGTTGTACAGCGAGAGCCAATTTGCCATTACGATGAGCCCTGGAACGAAGGAGACTACCGGAATCAGTCTCACGATCAGGTAGATTCTGCAATCGCTGCAACCACCCGCTGCTTTAAACGTCAAGTCAAACCCTGCAGCCATCCACTAGGGCCTAAACTCTACCATAAACCTATCATTTGATAGTGCCAACCAGCCCGAATATCAATTACAGCCACAATGTCCAGCCGATGTTGACACATACCAACCCTTATATCAACATCCCCAGAGGGACCAACCCAACCCATTAGACTAGGATGCGGAAGATCTGGAACACAATCATAAGTTCTATCAGAAGCACCCACCCAAGTTATCTCACTTTTCTTCAAGTTTCTTTTCTTCCTTCCCGGCTTGTTTCTCTTTATCTGTGCCTTTATTTCGACTCGACCTTTTCGTTACAATGGTCACTCTTCGTCTTGGGATGATCCTAGAGACTTGGAGGTATCAGTTTTAATAAAATATGTTCTATCGACAAGTTGAAATGCCCTTATACCTTTGTCTCAATAGACTCTAATTAGATTGAAAAACTCGATTTGGTTATACTCTCTGTGTTCGCATTTCCTTCTTTCTTTTGGCCCTTTGTTACTGGCCCATTCGACATATTCAAAATATGCCTGAAATTGAGCCTTACTACCCCCAATGTAACCCACGATAGTAGATGTCCAGCCCCACTGTCCAGCTTAGGAATGAGATCAAATCAATCAAGTCGATTTTGGCCCGGTTCTGCACCCGGCGCCAGCAAGGGCCCTGGACGCAAAACGCTGTCGACCATGCCAAATCAGTCCTCAGTGTCGGGAGGAAGCCATGTAGCTAGTTGGGTATCTACCTACGTAGGTATAGGAAAAGACAACTGTTCCTAAGTAAATTTCCTTAGCAATCTCTTTTCATTGATATTTCCACTCTTTTTCCAAAGCCTTTTTTTGTGTATTTTTATTTTTTTTTGGATGTTTTGCCTGTGTTAGGTGTGAAATACACAAGGTATGCGGTGAAAGAGAGGAAAATCCTCACCAAACCCACGTCCGACTTTACACCTCGGAATATAGTTAAACCGGTTACCCGCGCAGCTCCCCAGTTTTAGTCATCCAGCATTCGCGCCACTCAAGCTCTCCAGAAACTTCAGGGATCCGATATCACCCAGCATTCGAAGCAACTTCGCCCTCTTTTCATTTGTCTCTGCTTCTTCTGTGACCCAAGGCTCTCATTTCACTTTCTCTCAAATCCGCCTCACCCAATACCAGAGCTTGACAGCAACCAACCATGGCCAACTACCTTGCATCCATCTTCGGTACCGAACAGGACAAAGTCAATTGTTCGTTCTACTACAAAATTGGCGCATGCCGACACGGCGACCGCTGCTCTCGCAAGCATGTGAAGCCTTCGTACTCCCAAACCATTCTCATGCCGAACATGTACCAGAACCCGGCCTACGACCCCAAGAACAAGATGAACCTCAGCCAGATGCAGAACCACTTCGACGCCTTCTACGAGGACGTATGGTGTGAGCTGTGCAAGTACGGCGAAATCGAAGAGTTGGTCATCTGCGACAACAACAACGACCGTAAGTAAATGCTCTTTTGGAAATGTCCGATTCTCTACTGACATCAGGTCTCGCGACAATAGATCTCATTGGTAACGTCTACGGCCGATTCAAATACGAAGAAGATGCACAGGCAGCATGTGACGCGTTAAACTCCCGTTGGTATGCAGCGCGACCGATCTACTGCGAGTTATCACCCGTCACGGATTTCCGAGAAGCCTGTTGTCGACTCAATAGCGGTGAAGGGTGTGTACGAGGGGGCTTCTGCAATTTCATTCACCGCAAAGATCCTTCGCCTGAGCTTGACCGTGAGCTCCGATTGAGCACCAAGAAGTGGCTGAAGGAGCGCGGCAGAGATCCTCGCAGTGCCAGCCGCAGCCCCAGCCCTGAGCCCGCCCGGCGACGATACTAGGTGCACCATGGCTCTTGATTTTTCTCATTGTTGTTTCACTACATTCGATCTTTTGGCGTTCGGCGATATCAGTCGGTGGTTCGATTCCATTTTCCTTTGCGCAGCGGCGCATCTAGGGCATGGGGTTTCGGTCTGTCTTTTCTTTTGCTGATTGGCATTTGCGTTTCATGATATCAGACTTGTGCGATCAATACAACTCACAGCTAGGCTGCATGTACAAATCTTCCTCAGTAATTCCCTACGTGTAGTCTAGGCCAAATCCTATACATTGACAAGCGCCTCAATATGTGTTATCGATCAAGGAAACCGACTCAAAGGGATAAGATTGAACATTCTCTCTAGCATGATAAATCCACGAGGCACTATTAGCAATTCTCCCATCACCAATTACTAATATTCAGCAAAACTCCACTCGGGTACAAGGACATGTGTCTCAAGCATCGAATAATAATTGTATGGATCACACATACCCGACATATCTGTTTTTGCAACACCACTTTATCACACTCAATAGTGCTTTCCATCATCCGGTGCCGGTATCTCGGCAATGAAGGCATTGGAACTAGCTTCTTGCGACACATTGTGAGGGGTGCCTCTGCAACCTTGTGGTCCGGGTCATTTGCCTCAACTTCTGCAGGATGTTGCATTCCCTTCCCAACGTGATCCGACTGATCTTTCGGAACAGACTCGTATTGGATATTCCCTGGTTCATTCAATTCATATTGCTGGTGTGACTTCCTCCTCTTCCAAAGTAGGAAGATGACATCGGCTCCGATAATACCGGCACCTGCAACGGCCCCAACAACACTAGTACCAGCAGAGGTGGCCGACCCAGAGCCAGAGCTGGATGCGGTCTGCTGTGCAGTCGTCGTGGGCACACTCATAGATCTCGTGGGAGTCGCTTGATGGTTTGGTTTTGGAACTGAGCTTGATGCGTCGTATGAAGAGGAGTGCATGCTCGTGACATCGTCATCCACCTTAGTAATAAATTGAGAAGTATTGTCCCGTCTTTGGCTTCTTCCCATGTTCAGACGTTCGACACAAAGGTTGCAGTATCACAACACATAGTTACTATCCCTGGTCAAATAATCTGCACTTTGCCCGGGCACTATTACCCTGCGTCTTTATCCCTGCTAGCGCATTTCCCACGCTGATACTACTGCCTCTAGTAACAATTCTGTCCAGGACCATGCAGACCCTTTCATACTAAGTAGGAATTTGATGCCTCAGGAACCAACGAATTTACTAAGCATCCTTATCGGACCTTCTTATCTTTCTTTCATCTACAGCCACGCGAGCGCGTCTGATCGCGTCAAAGCGAGTGTCTCGTTGGCACAAAGGACTCCGAACTGACTGATATCGCACACTCTGAGACCTCATGACCAGAAGTCAAAATTGAAAATATGACCGAATACAACGACAGCAATCGTGCCTTTCTCCAGGCGTTTATGGCACGCTCGTCTATGACCTTTGAAGATGCGCAACCCATCCTGGCTGCGATATTAACAGTGTCTGGTACTTGGCTCCTGTTTAAGTCCCTTGTCAGTAATGGCGGTAGTCGCTAACGTTGAAATCATCGAGCAGAGGAGCGAACAGTGGATCCTGATGAGGTTGGGGAAGACCAATTCGCAGACTTTATATCGGTGGCTAACACCGCCGTGTCACCCTTTGACCTCGAAATCAGAAGCTCACTGCCACAAGTCCTCGAACCAGCCCAACAAGGTACCCCGGCCACACCACCAAAGCGACTGTATGCGCTTGTAAATACTACAAGTGATCCTTTGACGCAACTCGCGACCACTTATTCTCCCGACGAAATCGCATTTCTCAAACGATTGCTTGACTACATGTTTGTCACAAATAATACCCGATTATGCGAAGGAATGGCAGCTACACAGATGCAAGCTGTCCAACTCCATAAGGTTCCATCTAGCGAACGGCAATCCACGAGCAACGATTCAACACAGACCCAAACTGCAGCGGTACAGTCATTGCGCATGACCCAAGCAGAGACCATGATCATTCACTTGATTGAAGAGGGCTGGCTGCAGAAGAGCCCGAAGGGCTATCTCAGCCTTACACCACGAGCACTGATGGAGTTACGAGGCTGGTTGGTCCTGACGTATAATGACGAGACTCCCAATGGCGGAGACGTGGAGCGGATTAAATTTTGTGCTGCTTGCAAAGACATTATCACTGTGGTAAGTAAGATTGATCTCAAGTTAGTAAACAATCCTGACCGAGATACTGTAGGGTCAACGCTGTGAAACCCGTGAGTGCAAGGGTCGACTTCATGACCATTGCATGCGCAACTTCTTCCGCATGCAGCAAGCAGAGAAATGCCCTGTGTGCAAAGAGGAGTGGCCCGGTAATAAATTCGTGGGCGAAAGAGCGCTCACTGCGAACCCGCGACCAAGCAACGCCGCTCCACGACAAAGACAGTCTTCGTCTGCTGCGCCTAGTGCCCTTGGTGAAATCTCCGAGGACGGGAACGATGATGAGGAAGAACAAGAACAGACTTGAACCTCCACTGATGTGGTAGATAAGTCTTGTCTTGAGCCTTGCCAAGTCTGTTTAACCAAGCATTAGGATGTGCGTTCGCACCGCCCATGTGAATAGTAACGAATGGATGAGTGATAGGGAAAATATCGAGTGAGAATTGCTGTCAGCTTGCTTGAGGTGATACCCGAAGCGATTTTCCACCTTGTGCCACAACCCCATTCCTGAGCCTTTTGACAAGGCTTGTGTTTCAAATGTAGATACATACTGGAGATCATGTGCACAGAAGGGTCATGGGCTTTGTATGATACAGGGTCGTGTACAAACATGATCCTTGAAACCATATGAAAAGAAATCAAATAACTTAAAAACATATTGAAATGCATCTACTGGTATATCCAAGGCATAAACTAAAATGGTCTAAAATGATTGTTGATATGAATACCTGAGGCATCAACACCTCCCCCACAATCTTCGACCTCAAACTTCGACCTCCAACTTCGACCTCCAACTTCGACCTCCAACTTCGACCCCCAACTTCAACCCTTTGAACCTTCATCCTTCATGATGACTCTTCAAGAACATTAACCTTGAGATCCTCTGATAATTCCCCTGATCTGATGTTTATATAACTCGATGACCCCCATACGGGATTTTGTCAGATAATTTACTAATAGAACCCCCAACTTCCCCACAAAATCCCTCGCACCAGACCTTCCCTGCAGTCGATGACGACGATCTGGGGTGGCCCGATCCCAAGCCGGGTAGGTCTTGGCCGTGGAGGATGCCGACGGAAACTTTCGGCCTTCACAGCCAATAGCCAAATGTTCTATACAAAATACGATCGCATTCGTCGTTGCCCCGCATCTCCCGGTTCTCCCGGTTCTCCCGTTGCAAGCCGTCTAACATAGTGCGAAGCCAACCTCGTACGATATTTCCCTTGGCTGATGCCAGACCTCCCGTATAACCAACCTTGGAACTGAGAACGGTCCTCTGAATATTGAACTGGGCCAGTAAGCTTGACTTTATTTCCCCACATTTCACCATACGTTCAGGGCCGGGATGATTTTTAAATTGCTACCTACATAATGTAGGTACGTAGCTAGATCTTCTCACTTCGTGCTGATTTGGGAAAGTGCCCTTAAATCTCTTGTCTTTCCTTCAACCCTCGACTTACTTCCTCCACTCTCCTCATCCCATGAACAGTGCCGATCGCTTCTTCTTATTCAACAAATTTTGATTTATTCGAGAATCTGACTTGGTCGACAACGTTGTAAAACTGCAATATGCGGTTCAAAGTGAGTTTGTACCCCCGTATGTCCTTACTAATTCTCTTCTAACGCTTTGCTTAGTCCTTCACGTGTGCGGTACTGCCGCTACTGCTAAATCTTGTGAGCGGCTCTCCCTCCAGCCGTATCACACGATGCTTCAGGGAACACATAGGCTCTCCCTCGGCGGGCAACTTCAGCAACAATGTGTACCAGACTGGCTTTGATGGCGTGACCTGGGACGAAGACAACTGGCTTCTGAGCTCAACCTACTTGGAACAGGGTCGCTTTCAATCCCGCGGATCAGTAGCGAACGGATATCTGGGTATCAATGTTGCCAGTGTTGGTCCTTTCTTTGAAATTGATACCCACGATGATGACACCAACGGCTGGCCGCTGTTCTCTAGACGCCAGACCTTTGCAACGATCAGTGGGTTCTTTGACTCACAGCCTACGACAAATGGCAGCAACTTCCCCTGGTTATCCCAGTATGGAGATGACAGTGTGATCAGTGGTATCCCCCACTGGGCGGGAATCATCCTGGATCTTGGTGATGACACCTATTTGGATGCAAAGGTCGACAACGAGACCATCTCTAATTTCCGAACTACATACGACTTCAAAGCAGGTGTCTTGGCCTGGTCTTACAAATGGACGCCTCGGGGCAACAAGGGATCTTACCAGATTACCTATCGTCTTCTCGCCCACAAGCTGTACGTCAATCAGGCTGTGGTCGAGATGGAGATTATCCCGACCACGGAATCGAATGCGACCATCGCCAATGTGATCGATGGAGCTTCTGCAGTGCGCACCGACTTCGTGGAGACTGGAGAGGACAATGGTGCAATCTTTTCGGCAGTCCGACCGAATGGGATTGCTAACGTCACAGCTTATGTTTACGCGAATCTCACTGGGTCGCCAAATGTGGATCTCTCTTCGCGCAAGATTGTGACCAACAAACCATATGTCCACTCCAACAAATCGTCCATTGCGCAAACCGTGGATGTGAAGTTCAAGCCTGGTCAGTTAGTTCGCGTCATCAAATATGTCGGAGGTGCCTCCACGGATGCCTTTGTTGATCCCAAGCAAACGGCCAAAAAGGCTACCTCCGCCGCGATGAGCAACGGCTACGCCCAGTCTCTCCGATCCCATATCGTGGAATGGGAAAATATTATGCCCGACGCTTCGGTTGACCATTACGCGTTCCCCAACGGGACATTACCTGCAGATAGCCACATCATTGATTTGGCAGTAATCTCCGTGGCCAGCACTTACTACTTGCTGCAGAATACTGCTGGCAAGAATGCAGTCAAGGAAGCCGCGGGAGCACCGATAAACGTGGACAGCATTTCAGTTGGTGGCTTGACCTCTGACTCCTATGGTGGCCAAGTCTTCTGGGATGCAGATGTATGGATGCAACCTGGTCTTGTTGCTTCTCACCCAGAAGCGTCCGAGCGGTTCACCAATTTCCGCGTGGCCAAGTATGCTCAAGCACAGGAGAATATCCAAACAGCTTTTTCTGGCTCTAAGAACCAGACGCATTTCAGTCCGTCGGCTGCAATCTTCCCTTGGACCAGTGGCCGCTTTGGCAACTGCACGGCTACCGGCGCGTGCTGGGACTACCAGTATCACCTGAACGGAGACATCGGAATTTCCTTGGTTAACCAATGGGTCACAAGTGGTAATACAAGGGTATTCAAAGAAGAGCATTTCCCAATCTACGATTCGGCGGCTACTCTCTATGCGGATCTGCTGGTTCGAAACGGGTCTTACTGGACTTTGACCAACATGACCGACCCTGTAAGTTGGCCGCCCCATCTCTTTCCAGCATCCAAATCTAACACTAAGTAGGATGAGTATGCCAACCACGTTGATGCGGGTGGCTACACAATGCCACTCATTGCCGAGACCCTCCGACACGCCAACGTCTTCCGTCAGCAATTTGGACTTGAAGAAAATGCTACCTGGGATGAAATGGCTGACAATGTCTTGGTGCTTCGTGAAAATGAGGTCACTCTCGAGTTCACTACCATGAATGGAAGTGCTGCTGTTAAACAAGCTGATGTAGTTATGGTCACATACCCCCTGGGCTATACTGCCAACTACACCAGCCAAAATTCGCTGAATGATCTGGACTATGTGAGTATTCTGATTTTGGGCAAGAAGGAGTCAAACTAACAATATCCAGTACGCAGCCAAACAATCCGCGGATGGCCCTGCCATGACTTGGGCTATCTTTTCTGTCGTTGCAAACGAAATGTCACCGTCTGGCTGCTCAGCATACACATATGCGCAGTACTCATATAAGCCTTATACCCGCGCACCATTCTACCAAATGTCGGAGCAAATGGTGGATAACGCTACTATCAATGGAGGCACGCACCCGGCGTATCCATTCCTGACTGGTCATGGTGGTTCCAATCAGGTTGCGATATATGGATATCTTGGATTGCGGCTGGTAGCAGATGACATCCTCCATGTGGATCCAAATTTGCCTCCCCAGATTCCATACCTGAAGTATCGTACCTTCTACTGGCGAGGATGGCCCATCTCGGCGTGGTCAAATTACACACACACGGCCATCAGCCATGCCACAAATACTGTCCCACTGGAGACTGCCGATCAGCGATTCGCTAACAAAACAATCACGATTCACTCTGGCCCAGAAGTCGATGCCATCATCTATTATCTCCCTCTTAAGGGCTCTGTTGTCATTCCTAACCGACAGAGTGGAACAGAGAACACCGTGGCGGGCAATCTCGTACAGTGCCAGGCCGTTTCCTCTTCGGATGCATTTGAACCTGGCCAGTTCCCTATTTCCGCAATAGACGGCGCAGCCTCGACAAAATGGCAGCCCTCACTGGCAGCCGAGGTAAACTCAGTGACAGTCTCATTCGAAGATGAGGTTGGCGCTATGATATCAGGCTTCTACTTCGATTGGGCGCAGACACCCCCGGTCAATGCCACAGTTATATTCCATAACAAGACCCTGGGAGACCCTGCGAGGGCGCTTTCCACCCAAGGCTCGGACTACACAGTTGTCCACAGTCTCATAGACATCATCCAATCGAACCCATACGATCCCGAGACCAGCAACCTCGATGTCATTGCCATCCCTACTGGAAATACAACAAATGTGACTTTATCATCTCCTGTGCCAGCAGCGCGCTACGCGTCTCTGCTTATTGTGGGAAACCAAGCTCTTGATTCTGTTGATGTGGAGGCCAAGAATGGAACTGGTGCGACCGTTGCTGAATGGGCTATTCTCGGGCAAGAAAGGACGCAAACTCCTTCCTCAAGCCCCAAATCTGCCAGTAAGAGGATGAACGTGCGCGCAGCAGCAGCCGTACCAGGCACGGATGCCTTTATGCGTCGGCGTCGAGGGCTTCTGTTCGAACCTTAGAAGCTGATGGACATGCTCTGGAGTTCCTCTGGATTTTCCCCAAAGAAATCAACGAACAGACTCTGTTATAAATACAATCTTCCTTTCGAGTTGGTTCTTTACACGCAATTCCCACACAATATATATTTACTGGGTAGAAATCTACAAATCAAACGTGCTCCAAAGTGTAAAAGCACAAATTGTAAATTGTGACAAGTTGAAAGGTACTCGCACCTATTTAAAAAAAAATTTGATATATCCATACATACAGTCATACAGGACACCCCTCACTAATCAAGCGCAAACCGATCCAAGAACTTGAAGGTCCGAAGGCCCTCCTTAAGATCCTTGACAAAGGCATCACCAGCAGTGCTACCAGTATACACACCCTCACGGTCCGAAGAAATTTGCCCAGACTGCAGAGCATCAGAGCCCTTACCAAGCGCACCAACAGTCTTTCCGAAGCGGAAAGCATCGAGCAAAATATCCAAAGGCCGACCAGCGGGATACAAAGTCGACGCACCAGAAGCCTTATTAGGCACACTAGTGAAAGACTTGGAATTAAACAGACCCTCCGCCCCATCAGCAATAACAACAGCATCAAACTGCACAGCGTCAGAAGCAGAATAAGTCTGATCAACATCATCCGCCATCCTCTCCGCAACAACAACAACATCAACACCGACAGAAGACAAAGCAGACTGCAACTTCGCGCCCAGCGCAATAGAAGCAGGTTTATCCACAGACGCAAGAAGTCCAACCTTCAACCCCTCCAGCTTCGCGAGCTTCTGACCGAAAGCGCCGATATGCGCGGTCGTGTTATCGTGGTAGAAAGAGTCATCTGGTTTCGGTGCAGCGATGCCAATGGCCTTCGCGACGCGAGTGGCGAGATCGTTGCTGATGCGGTTTAGTTGGATGATGACGTTGTTGCGGACGACGCTGCTCTTCACGTTCGAGGTCTCGAAGCGCATTGCGTCGACGATGAATTGCCGCTCCGCGGATACGAGCGAGTTCCAGAATAGACGCGGTTGGGACCAGGCGTCTTCGAAGGTCGTGCTGACGGTGCGTTGGAGCTTGCCGCTCGCTGTGCGGTCCGGGGCTGTGAAGAAGCCCTTGCCTGCGGTTTGGTTGGCTTGTTTTGGGGAGCCTTTGTTTTCGGTGTTGGGGGAGTAGGCGTTGGGGTTTATGGGGATGAACATTTGGCCTAGGGTTGGTTTGTTAGCAATGGAGGGGGGGGGTTGAGGGTGTGGTTTTTGGGGGTTGTGGTGGGTACGTACCTGCTCCGTCGCGGTTGTTGTTGTGGATTGGTGCGCGGGGACGGTTGATGGGGAGTTGCTCGAAGTTGGGGCCGCCGTGACGGTTGAGTTGGGTGTCGAGGTAGGAGAAGAGACGGCCCTGCAGGAGGGGGTCCTCGGTGAAGTCGACACCGCGGACGATGTGGCCAGGTTGGAACTGAGAAATGAAATTAGTATTACTCGTTTGGTGATGATAGATCGAGACGTACCATGACTTGCTCGGTTTCGGCGAAGTAGTTCATAGGGTTTCGGTTCAGTTGCATCTTGCCCAGCTTGGTGACAGGAACAAGTTCCTCTGGGACGATCTTGGTAGGATCGAAAAGATCGAATCCAAATCGTAGCTGGTCCTCTTCTTCCATGATTTGAACACCGAGCTAAGATATTATTAGTAAGAGTTGCGATGAATGTTGGGGTTAATAAATTACATACCTCCCATTCGGGGAAACGTCCAGCTTCAATGGATTCGAAAAGATCTTGACGCATGAAATCCGCATTTTTACCAGCGGTCTGCTGCGCTTCTTCCCACACAAAGCTAGCCTTGCCCTGAAGTCCCTTCCAGTGGAACTTGACAAGCTTGGTCTTTCCATCATCAGTGACGAAACGGAAGGTGTGCACACCGAACCCATCAACATGACGGAACGACCGAGGAATACCGTGGCCAGCCATTGCCCAAAGAAGGGTGTGCAGTGTACTGGGCTGCTGACTGAAGAAGTCCCAAGCCGAGTCGTGCGCGGTAGCAGCCTGGGGAATCTCATTGTCGCCGCGAGGCTTGACGGCGTGAATGAGATCCGGGAATAGGATGGCATCCTGGATGAAGAAAACAGGAACATTATTTCCAACAATATCTAAATCCAAATCAGTTATGTCCTTTGTTTTATCAAAAAGGGGGTTCTGCCATACCGAAGTTTCCTTCATCAGTATAGAAGCGAGTCGCGAAGCCGTGGACGTCTCGCGCGGTATCAGCGCTTCCGCGACTACCAGCAACAGTAGAGAAGCGCGTGAACATGGGGGTTTGCTTTCCCTTGGCAGAAAGGAAAGACGCAGCAGTTATGTTAGACCAGTCGCCGTAGGAGGTGAATGTTCCGTGGGCGCCGGCGCCTCGAGCGTGAACAGCGCGTTCCGGTACCTTGAAAAACAGATATAAGCTTTAAAACTTCAATTAAAATATGTAAAAAACATACTCGTTCATGATCAAAGCGTTGGATCTTCTGACGGAAAATGAAATCCTCGAGGAGGGTTGCTCCACGCTCTCCTGCGCTGAGACTGTTTTGGTCCTCGATCGGACCACCAACGTCGGAAGTCAGATAGACGTCTTGGTCCTTGAGGTAGAATTGGGAGAGAAATTCTTCAGTATTGGCGGCAGCATCTCCATCAGCTCGGCGCTCGATGTGAGGATTGTCGCCGGCCTCGCCATTCATGTAAGGACAGGCAGCATTGGCAATGCCAACGAGGCCCGTAACAAGGGCGAGTACATGCATTGCGACAGTTAAATATTATAACTGTTTGAAAAAAAATTCAGACCTCGATTGAGTTTTCCAACAAGTCCGACTTCAAACAAAAGATGAAAGATCCTGGGCTCACTTTATACTCCGGTGTGAGTACGAGCCCCAAATAAAGAACTAAAACTGCCTAGTGCGACCTTTACAATAAGCCAATGGGAAGCTTCATGAAAATCTCATGACGAAGGATTTCAGGTACTATTATTGATCGGGCATGGGCTGGCCATTAATTCTCCAACCAGGAGATTGTTGATTATTTCAGCATGGCCGGCCGAGACCAACAGTGTGACGAGATCGTAGCATCCTGCTGGATATAGTGGGGCCGAGCTAGAGGATGTTGACCGTCTCCACGAGCCAAGAAGAGGAGTACTCCGTAGTGATAGTGATAATATGCATGCTTTACTCCGAATGGGCCGTTGGCTCGTTTGGAAATGCTAGTTGATCCATAGGCCATAGGCCATAGACATCAGGATATCATGTATTCATGGGTAGATAGAAAGAATTGACAAAAGATATAAACTGATTGAAACCCCTGTGAGTTTCAACTGCTTTGCCTTTACATAGTGAAGGGGGTTAGTGAAAGGGGGGATGTCTTGGCGGTGATTAAGCGTAGTTGGTCGAGGCCGCGATGCTTGGTAATTGGCGAGTAACATTCTACCAAAAGCCACTTGGCGTCTGTTTGGACCAAAAAAAAATAAAAATAAAAAAATAAAAAAATTCTATGTAGGGGATCTACAATCTACACCCTAGCGTCAAAAAACATCATGTCTCATATTGGGGGATTAATCTCCCAATTGTAACAGAGTAAACAGAGAGTACTCTATATGGAGTAGGCATCGGCGGATATATGGGGAAAACATTCAAAATGCAACTTTTCCACTTGAAATTGGGAACGTAGACAATCGACAGGGATCAGACTGCAGTCCAAACTACCAAGACCAGCTTCTGCAGCAAATCCTTGTTAGCGCACATCTCTTACCATTTTTAGACACCTGGGCACCCGTCGCAACTTGGTTGGCATCATCCGTGATGACCCGTTTACTAACAAGATATTACATCGACCTCCGGTGTGGCATAATCTGGATGGTTAATTTTTTTGGTTAATTTTAGATATTGGCAGTCTTGTCCTGCAGTAAAAGACATGTCCATGTTGCCGTTCGTGCTCGCTTATTGCTGGATTTGCGGGGTGTGACAAGCTGAGATGCTTGGCGGGGGGAAAATAACTTAACCAGCCGTGGAAAGTCATGAGATTGGTTCTTTTATGATCTTGGCAACTGTGAACTTGGCATAATACTTATTGAAAGAGCTATTTTTAATGTGATATGTGTGTGATAGAGCTCTCGGCCGGCGACTACGGAGTATTCTCGTGAGAGAGGTCGAGATATCTTTGTTTTTGAATTTCGTAGAACTATTGACAGGGTTGTTTGTTGCATGACTGAAATGATCATACTCCGTACAGAGTATTGGCATGGTTTACGAAGTACCCCGCGAAAGAAAACATAGAGCCATGATCGAAGAAACTCAATGTTACATCTTGACTACTCTCTTTGTCTACAATTCGAACAGCTGCAACTCCGCTACGGAGTACACCTCCTAGGAGTATACCCAACCGATGATATATATATAACAGACCTATCCTCGAGCCATCGGGGCAGCCTCACTCGGTACAGCGGGATCACTGTGATCCACAAACCCATGCTTCGCATACAACGGGACACCAGCCTTACTAGCATCAATATACGCCCCAACACCCTCACGGTCCGCAATTTCGCAGCCCCAGCGAACAAGAATAGAGCCTGCCCCGCGACAGCGGTAGTCGGGATGCGTACCGAGCATATCAAGGTCTATGCAGAGCGTCAGCAAAGGTACAGAGTACAGCCACACAGCATGTAGCGGCTAGCTGTCCGAAGGATCAAACTTACAGTAATGCTTCTTATCACCCATCACACGCCTACGGCTCTTCTCCAGCCCCCCAAAGAAAGCATCACAATCCGGACCAGGCAAGTCCCCATGCCAAGGCGGGAACCGAGCCCCGCGCTCGTCGGGCATGGCCAGGTCCCATTTCGCATATGCGACTATCCGTGCCTGTCCCTGTGCATCTTTTGTGTCGGGGTCGATGACTTTGAGGTACTTCTGATAGGGCTTTGTGAGCATGTCGGTGCGGTTGGCTGCGGTGAACCAATCACGCGCCCCGGGTGTGTCAGGGAATAAGTGGCGCATGCCGGGGTCGTTGAATACGGTGAACCATAATTCTGTAATGGCGGGGAGATCTTCAATAGTTGCTAGTTCCAAGACTAGAGGGGTTGGGGTAGACATTCTGGGCGTTCTGTTTGTTGGTTGTTGTTGAGGGGTAGGTTTGAGTAGTTATACAGTGGGGTCGACTCCAGGGCTAGCGGTCAAGGCTAAGTTGATTTGAAATACTCGCAACTATTTAAAGTCCGAGTCAGGCACAATATGAAAAGTACATACATAGACTATAGCGTGTAAGATGCAAGTCTAAATTATATAAATCTCTAAATTACAATCATACCAAATAGAAAAGGAGGGGAACCCCTGTAGGGTCAATCAGGTGTAACTAGTTCGTTATATGCAAGATTACTCGAAGTCACTGGGAACCACGACCCAACCATATCGGAGTTCAGCATCTGGAAGGTGTGGGTCATATTTCCTGGGGACCAACCTATAACTAATGACCCTGCCCTTCTGCACCCAAACCCAACGGTAACAGTATGAGAGGTCAGGTAATGCGGAATGACATAGGGGTGTCGGGAGAGTGGCGCATTTTGAGATAAAGCTAGCGGACTGGACAAGACATGAGGCAAGCAGAAGCAGCGAGCATGTCAACGGTTTGATTGATCGCTCTCAAATCAATCCTTCTTCACCCTGAACGGGTTGGTATCGGAATCCTGGAGACACAGCAAACCCACTATGTGAGTTCGGAAAACACGGATGGTAGATTCATCCGGGCTGGTATAGAAGCAATATCGAACAATGTATCCCGTATCATGTACATCAAACGAGGTAGCTTGTGTTGAATTAGGGTGGGTTTGCTTGATATTCATTGCAGATCGTCAATCTTTGCCGAAGCCACATCGTATTCCCATGTGGTTTACGATGGGGATGATCTGGAAGTCTTGTTGCAGGTTATCAACCGGATGAGTCTGTTACCGAGATGACAACATGTCAATCTAACTGAAATCATATCGAGACACGGGCTAAAGTGGATAGAATACTCCGTGGGCCCTCATATAGTCCCTCATATTGAAGTCTTGTTTCGAATTAGCTTGGCGGGAGTCGTGCGACAGGATTGACAATCCAGAACCACCCCTGCTTGAAAGGTGAGAAGCTAGAACGAGGCTAGAACAGATAGCATCCAAGCAGGATCAGACGGATGTTTCATAACCTGATATTCACTTCCCCAATGACGCTTCTTCAGCGGGTGGCTTCGGCGTGGGTCTGCGGGACACGAAAGCGATTACTCCGGTGAGCTTGAGAAGCAATAATTCTAAAGTTTAAATTCGGTCTCTTGGGTTTATCTACAATTCATATTTACATTTTGAATAATAACAAGAAGATTGAGGGGCAGAAGGTAAGAATTGAAAAGCCCAGTCGAATAGACCGTCCTACCGTCGTCCTACCGTCCACGGATCAGCGTCCTTGAGACAGGCGTCTCAAGTGAGCGGCAACAAGTACGCGCCAACACTATCGAGAATGTTAGCAATCACATCTTTGATAAATAAACAGAGTGCACATACGAAATAGCCGTAAAGCAGGCACATAAGATAGCGCCCTCCAAATAATTGGTCTTCCCTTTGAGAACGATGAAATCGACCAAAAGAACTGCGCCAATCAGTGTGACCATCTCGAACCTATCAAAGTGTAAGGTCATGGGCTTATCGAGAGCCCAGCCAATAAGCACCATAGCAGGCGAAACCAAGAGACCGATTTGAATGGCTGATCCAAGAGCAACACTGATGGCAAGATCCATTTGATTTTTCGAGGCCACAACAACCGCAGTAACATTCTCGGCAACATTTCCGGCGATAGGAATGACAATCAAACCGACGAATGATTCACCGAGGACGCCCTGTTCGTTGAGCGTTGAGAAGCTCGAGGAGAAGTATTCGGCGCATATAGCGATGAGAATTGTTGACAGGGCGAGGAGGGCGACTGAGATCGTTCGGTTGGACCTAATAACTGAGCGTTCGCAGCTACAAGCTCCGTAGTCTCCAATAGGTGGTTCGGGTTGTTGGTGGAGGCTTGTTCTTCCTTCGGATGGCTCGTTGTGAAACAGTGGCATTGCTGCTGCTGTGTGTGCGTCGACTGAACATGACCGTGATCGTACCTCTTGCATTTCCAACTGACGAATGTCTCTGCTCGTTGCGCTTCCGACTTGGGCTGGATTCGATTCGAGATCGTCTGTATATTGCTGCGGATCGGTTGAATGTGGCACTTGAACACGTGTGGAGTGGAACAAGTGAGCGTGGGATTTGAACTGGAAGAAAAGGTATAAGAAGTATGTGGCGAGGAGGATGATGGACACCCCCCTGCTGAAGGACAATGACATATGATCAGCAGAAGTGACGCTCTTCACGCTACCATAGAAAGCACTCTATGTTCAAGATTAGCATCGGATGTCATTGGCATACTTAAAATATTGCCTTACAGGAATCATGAGGCAAGAGATTGTGAGATTCAGAAGTCCCACAAATGACTGTGTGAGATCAGTGTTATACGTCACATCGCTGGTCGAGATGCTGCCTGCTATGATTGCAGACCCGAGGACGAGCAGGAGGTTGACAAGGATGGAGCCGAGGAGTGATGATTGAACTACTTTAATGTTGTTTTTCATCAAAGCAGTGCTATAGAAGATTAGTTTTGACCCAACCCTAAGGTAGTCAACTTGGTGCGGGTTGAAAACTTACATGCTATATGCTAGTCAGTATATATTGCTTGGAAATGAGGGGACTTGTAAGGTTGAAACTCACAAGATGATAAGCTCCGCTAGATTCCCTATGGTGATGTTGAGGAGAGCGCCAGCGGTCTCGCCCAAATCCTTGGAGATCCTCTCAGTGGCTTCTGTGAGAGTGATCGACAGCGGCACAATAGCAAAGAGGTTCCAGATGAATATTAAAAGCGCCGGGCTTTGGGTATTGGAGATAATGACTGCCGATGCGGCGAATGCACCCGAGAAGATGATCCTGGGTCTGACAATCTGTTTTGTCTGTTGTTTGAATATGGAGATCGAATTGCAGGGTCTGCCATGATGGGGCCAAACAGAGGAATCGTCGTCATTGGGGACTTGTGTTTTGTGTGGTCGAAGAAAGTTTTTCACTTTATGGAAGATGTCGTCTGACCTTGAATTCGTGGAGGCTAGCTCGGCTTGTCCTTGATAACGATAAGAAAGTCTACATCAGCTTTGACCAGAGGAATTCGAGGTATAGGACTCACTGCTCATTTCATATTGACAAGGATAGGAACCACTAGATCTGGGATCTGATTCAAAAGAAGTATTCAGGGCGGCATGTTCGTCACTTGCTGAGCTTCCAGCAAAAGTACTGATGTCATGAAGGTTCTTATCGTTGGAACCATTCACTGTTGTCATCATGGAAAAAAAGAAGAGCCCTTAAAAAGAATGAAAGATTAAAATCACTATATAAATGCCAAAGATTGAGGGCGGAATGGCCATCCGAAGGTGAAAACGAGAGTTTGAAAATGAGCGTGTGTTATATGAATTTTGGTTGCGGGAATTGATTATCGACATGCGAGAGATGATAGCGGCACAACCCCTTTTTCCTTGTGGCACACCTGTTTAAACCATTTCCAAGTTAGTGGCTCTTGGCCTTCATATAATTCGATATGATTTCCCCTTATGCAGTGTAGAGTGGATTGTGTGGGGGCCATACACCCTCTGCCTACCGCCTACCATAGATACACTAGCCCGCTTTCCGATCAGCGGAATATTGACGGAAAATGATCTATCTCATGACTGTTTGCCCGTCAAGTGTATGTGTAAGAGCATAGATAAGTTATATGATTCCATTATTCCATTTTTTTTCCAGTATTAATTGTCAAACTTGATAGAAGACAAGCTATTTTAAGAGCGGCAGTACCGGCAGAACCAAAAGGCGGTATCGGACCCTTACCAAAAGCCCCACTGTACGTTGGATCAGCAGTCACGTGAAAGTATGCGTTATAGAGACTAAGCCCAAAGTAGTTTAGAGTGGTGCCGCAAATAAAAAGGGGTGGATATCAAATTATTTTCAACAGAACCAATCCAAAGCTGCTATGGTCAGTCTACGAAAAACAAATTCAGACATGAAGTTCTACCCCCCACTAGAAAATCCAATCACAATTCAGTTAAACGACAGATCTCCATCATATAGAAGAAACTTATGACGGAAATTGTGTGGAGAAAACAAGACTGTGAGCCAGTTGATGATCTGTTTCTAGTGGGCATTGGATACAATAATCCCCGCAGAGGTCAACGTAACGGGCTGACAACCTTCCAAGGTTGGAATAGACCCATTCAAAGCAATACGATTACGGGTGGGAAAGGGGCTCAGCCCTCCAAGGCTGGAAGGCTTCGGGGATGATCTAAAACTGGGGCGGGTCCTTGGAATGGTTCGGTTAATCGCTCGTATCTCTCTAACAATATGTGTGCTTTCCGAAATCGGCAGCAGCACGAGACATGATACTCCAAGATTCAATTGATATATCTTTAAGTTGGCGCTTTGAGTGTCCGTCCTAATATAGCTCGGATACTAAGCCTTGTAACCAACCTCAGAACCTCGGAACCTAAAATGTACGGATGTAGAAGGCGGTACCAGGAAGGTTATATAAATTCGAGAAGGGCCTGGTCGCTGTGTAGTGCGATAGCTATACTCCCTTCTGGATTGACATCGCAAAAGCTTCATGCACCGTAAAGACGAATTTTTCTATGCCTATATACACAGTTCTATGTGTATATATACATTACGCGGCGAGTTCCCGAATCTGTCCAACCAAATCGACAACAGTTTCCTTAAAGGGCCGATATTTCACCCCCAACTCCCGAGCTACAGTCTCCCCATCAATCCCATAAGAGGCACTCGGCTTCTCACCCATCTTGTAATTCGTAGTCACAGTCTCCTTCGCCCACTCAAATCCGTCACGGATGATATCCGCAGCATATCCATACGAGAACGGCTCCGGCGAAGCAGCCACAAATCGCTTCCCACCAGCCTCAGGTGTAAGCAGAGCTTGAACATGCACCTCGGCAAGGTCACGAGCATCAATCCAACCAGGGACCCGTGTCCCAGGGAGTGGATCTGCACCTGCCGCCACACTCCAGAGCATCATATTTGACTCGTTGAGCTGCTCCACCGTCGGCACGGGGTGTACGATCGGACCGAAGACCATAGGAGGACAGAGAGTCACCAGGTCGAATTTGGTTTTATGTTCCTTGACGAACTCCCATGCTGCGAGCTCGGCGAACTTCTTAGAGCCGCGGTATGCGGTGACAGAGTCGGATTTCGGATCGATTGCCTCTTCGTATGTCAGCGGGTTCCAGTCTGCGGCGGTATACGTGAATCCTGGCTCCGGAGTGCTGGTCAGATCGATCACTGAGGCGAAGGAGGATGTCATAACAAGACGCTGGACTTTTGATTCTGGCTTGGCGGAGGCGGAGAGAATCGACTTGACTCCGTTGATAGCAGGTAGGATCAGTTCCTGCTCGTTGTTGGTGGTATCGTAGAAGAAGGGCTGAGAGGGGTGTTAGCACTTTCAGTTGGCCAGAAACCAATAGTCGTGAGTTGCCTACGCTAGCTACGTGGATGACTGCGTCAATGTCATCCATTACAGAATCGAAAACCCCAATCTGGGTGAAGTCCTCCACGACGACGAAATTCAGCTTTGAAGCGTACTGCGGGCGTGCGGCCTTCATCTGATCCCCCTTTTGCTTTGATCTTGTTGAGCCCCGGACTGAGAATCCGCGAGCTAGGAGATTGTCGACGACATGGGCGCCGATGAATCCCGTGGCACCGGTGACGAGGATGTACCTGTGATCATCAGCACTAGTTGCGTACGTAGGTGAGAAGAGATCAACTTACGAGGGCTTTTGAGGAGACATTATTATTTAGTATAGGTGTACCTAGAAGGATAAGATGGATGTTGATAAGTGATTTCTAGGAATGAACTTATTACACTCGTGTCCACCCCGCGTGGGGTGAATATGCAAGCGACATGAGAGTTAATATCCACAATCTCCACATCACTATTAGTGTGGGGGAGCAAGATAAAGCTAGAAGGGTACGTTGAACAGAGGAAAGTATTTTATTGCTCTAATTGATTGCTTATAAGAATAGTCGACCGCGTACGGCCTTGTGCCTTTTGGTGGTATTTTTGGATGTACTTTTTAGAAGTCTTTTGAGAAGTCTTTAGATAGTCTGTTCAGGTATATACGAAAGAGGAAAAAATGGCAGTTTGTGCAAGAGACTATGGTATGTATATGCTTTGATATCGTCTAGATATATATGTGTAGGAGACATCGACCATCATGCGTCTATATCATCATCATTTCATCTCACTTCTGCTCCTGCAACACCTCCTCCGTTGTACGAACGATAATATTAAAGGCATTACGGATATACTTCTCTTCCGCCAGAGCGTTGCCACTAATCACCCGGATAACACAGACGCCATCAATGACTGTAGAGGTGATGAAGATTTCGCCCCGCGTGTTCACCAACTCGGAGATCTTCTTGGTCAAACCGTCGGCAATTTCATCTTTGGCCACGCGATCAGATGATCCACTGGTCTCGTTAGATACAACCTGGGGGTTCTTCACGCGGAAGACAGTCAAGCCAAAGCCTGGCTTTGTGACAATCTCAAATAGATCGGACCGACCGCGCACCAAGCCAGCAAAGAGATCGCCAAACCCGACAGTCTTACGGATGTGTGCTTTCATGCCGTTGAGACCATAGCTCCGAATCACAAACCAAATCTTTAGTGCACGGAATCTGCGACCGAGAGAAATAGACCAATTCCGGTAGTCAATTACGTTACCCATATCCGAGTATGGGTTGCGTAGATATGCTGGGGTGATATCCAATGCACTCGTGAGATCTAAGCGATTCCGGACAAAGAGAACACTTGGGAATGTTAGACCGAAGTTCAAAATTTGCCCACAGACCATTTGTGTGAAAAGCTTACCTAGCATCAAAGTTAACTAGCAGCCACTTGTGCATATTTGTGTTGAAGCTGTCAACACCCTCGGCAAAGTTTTGCGCAATATACTGCCACTCATCTGCAACGAGGGATGCACCGGCATAGGCGGCATCAATGTGAACCCAGATACGCTGCCACGCGGGCTTTTCTTGCAGAACTGCCTTGATCTCCGCAAAGCGGTCCATGGCGCAGGTATTCGTCGTGCCAAAGGTCAGAGTGAGGTGGTATGGGGTAAGCCCGTCCCTATCGCATTTTTCAAGAACCTCCCGGAGACGAGGCGCGGTCATTTCCATGTTATCCTCCAGTCGCGTGGACACGCTGCGGAAGCGAGTACCGGCAACCAAAGCACCCTTGGCACCGCTGCTGTGTGTTTGGTCACTGGCAATAGCGACCAGCTTGGCTTGGATATCGAATTTGCGGTCCTCATACTCTGGTGTACCCTCCTTCAGGCCCTCGGCAAGCAGTAGTTCTTGCACACGCCTCTCTCGTGCGGCGACAATGATGGTCGCAATAGCATCACTCGCACTGTTCTGGATCACACCGCCGCCGTGGGTCTCTGACGTGCTCCGGAAACACTCCGGTAGTGCTAGAGCTTTCGCGACCCAGTCCATAACAATGGTCTCCATCTCCGTACATGCTGGCGAGCACAACCAGTTGAAAGCAGGTGCGGTGAACGTGGCGGAATACATCTCACCCAGGATACTGGGGTATGTCACGCAGGCGGGGAAGTATGCCATGAAATTGGGAGACTGCCAATGGGTTAAGCCGGGTTTGATCTTGGTGTCAACATCTTCCTGAATTTGTGCCCAGTTCTCTGGCTCATCGGGAGGGTTCTCTGGGATTAGAGGGCGAAGGTATCCGGGCTCGATGGCGGGCAGAACTCGGCGCTCGGGCACGCTGTCGAAGTAATTGATGACTGCAGGAAAATTTGGTTAGACTGAGCATTATTGGGACTGAAACTGCACAATTATATAACGGCTCGTACTATCATCAATGGCAGAGTGCGCCGCGGTCTTGAACTGGTCGCGATCCATGTTGCGGTGAGATCTGCGATGCGGGGTACCCGATTTGGTCTGGAGCTGCAAGTTCGGCAATTGGCGGCACAGTAGAATACAATGCAGAAAAAAATAATATAGAATAAGACTACAAGTAGAATTCGTGAGATTGAGGACACGGCTAATGTGTTAAGGCAATTGTGGGAAAAGCAGACAATGTCGAAGAAAAGGCGCGGGGAATTAATTCCGTCGGAACCATAGATCCACATTCCGAGATTCCGACTTTCCGATGTGTTTCCTCAGATACGTACGGAGTACATACGTAGTTAACTATATACTGACTGACCTTGGCCTGGATGATAGCTGATCCATATCTAATTTTAGACCATATATCTAGGTAGTGTGTTGTTTGCTAGATTCTCCGGCACGGAACGACTATACGTTTGATATATCAAACTATAAAAATGAAGCTTTTCGACCCGTCGACAGCTTACAAGCTCATGTTTTTACTGCCTTTAATCTAAAAGTTCTCAAAAAGATCATTAAAACACAACCAAAAAGAAACTCTAGCAGACCTTTCTAACTATAACCATAACTTTGACAGAGATATCTGTATTTTGTATAGTTATGCATGGAAAGCTTCAATTTGCTTCCTATCTAACGCTGGCGGGACAAAGGTATATTGCTCACATATGTATTAACTGATCTGGAATAGTATCTCTGATACCATCCTTCTTCTGCTAGGCTAAAATTAGGCACCGAAGCACTATTCAGACCAAAAGATCCCTGAGCGTTACACACCTGGGTAACACGTAACTGTGTATAGATCCTCAAGTATACTTACTCATAGCTCAATATTCCTCTTCCTTGGGATCATAAATGTCACCTGCAGGCGTCTTCTCCAATCTCTTCCCGTCTTCCGTCACAATCTCTTTGCTAGGGACAACCACCACAAAGACCCGAGCAACATCCTTGCCTCGATTCACCCATTCATGGTTTGCGCCGCGGCAGACAATGACATCGTGTTGATTTAGGATCTTCTCTTCGCCGCCGTCTGTGATAAATCCAACAATGCCAGACAGCACTACAGCGTAATCCAAGCTCAGTGTTCGATGGAACCAGCCTGCGTCTGCAGGGGGTAGATCGAGGATGCGACAGGAAGGACCCTTGGTGTCAGCCAGTGGGACGAGAGTCTTGTGCGGATCAGAGAGCTCGCGCATATTATCCACTGGGAAGCCGCGCGACCGGTGAATTTGGATAACCCCAAATCCAGAGTCAGGCCCCGGGGTTGAGAATGCCGGAGCAGATGTGGGATCGTATGGCGTCAAAACTTCGTCGGAAGCGAAATATGCTTTTCCCTGGGCATCATGGCCTGCAATCACGCGACGAATTGGAGCATCCATAATAAGAAGTAAGTCTCTCGGATGGGTAGTGGATGAGAGGGATTGGGAGAGAGACTTCGCAACGAAAGAAGAGTGTGTATGATAGTAGAGAAAGCAAGCGAGGGGGAGGGGGTGCTGCTGTCTTTATATGCCTTGTGGACTAACTAAATAACTGCCAACGAGACTAAAATAAAGATTACCAAGCACCTCAAAGATGTCGACAGTCATTTATCGATTCGGTACACGCTGTCCGATTGATAATCATGGGATTTGTAAGATGGGGGCTGAAAATCTATGAAGCCGCAAGAACAAAGCTTTCAGCGGGCAGAAAACTCTAAATCTATAGGTACTATTGACATAATCTTTTGATAAATCGTGTTTAATAGCTTCGTTGTTGCTCACTTAGCCTCATTTGAATCATTTAAGCCCCCTTGATTACCTCCCCCGTCGTCCGGATTGTCAAAGCCCTCATCATATACTTCCGCTTTCAGCTCCTTCCCTTGGATATTTATCTTCTCCATTGGTAAATACACAAACAGCATGCGGCACCAGTCTGTATTGCTCCGGTTCCGGAACGAATGTGCAGTACCCCTTTGCACAATCACATCGCCACGATGCATATGTCGACTCGCACCTGAGTCCAGTACAAGATCAACATCTCCCTCAATTATCACCCCATAGTCGACGCTCACTGTCCGATTCATTGGTGTCGCTTTTCCAGGACGGATATCAATTAGACGGAAAAGAGTTCCGTTATCGACTGTGATTCCCGGAGGTTGGTGTAGGAACTCGTCGTACTGGGCAACATCCGCCTCAGCATCAACCGAGGCTGGCATATTGGTTGTAGCGTACAAGAGGGCAATCTCGCCATCTTCCCCGGTAGGTGTGGACGGGAGGTAGTCGGGAACTTGCGCATGGGAAAGAAATATTGATTCGCCGTCGGTATTGTGGGTGGTGATGTAGCGGCGGATATAGGGAAGGGGGTTCCTCTCGTAAGGGGACATAATGATCTGATAGAGATAGAATTTGAGAAAGAGAAGGGCGGTATTAGGTCAGGGATCCATCAAAAGTCGCGAACTTGAAGTTGAGAAGTTGCGAATAGCTTTGACGAAATGCTGTCACATCATGGTGGTATCATTTTATAGATCAATGCCCATGGTTAAGCATAATTCTGTTCCACGGTTGAGCGAAAGTATGTAGGGTGTAGGTCTTCTATGAGCTTGCAGGGCCCTTCGCTATCATCTGCCCAAATTTGTTGTTCAAATGGTTCTCCAACATGCGTTTGTGCCCATGCGACACCATCATCTTGTCCCTCATGCTACTCGCCAATTTCTCAATGCACTCATCTAGGCTAGGGCCACCCTCAAATATTTCCACGTCCTTTTTAGCAGCGATTGATTCCTCCCAAAGATCGTTCAAGTCCTCTCCCCAACCAAGTGCAACAGCTAATTGACGAACACCGTCGTCGCAACTTCCGAGGATGCACACATCCTCGTCTCGATTACCCAGATCTCCTGCCTTTTCATTGTTGATCAACACCCGAGGAATCCCCTCTTTTACTAGACCTGGCAGCCTAGAGCAAGGTGCCACACGCAAGCTAGTTCCCATTACAAGCATCAGATCTGCTTCGAGGACTTCCTTCTCCTTTTCGTCAAACTCAGCCGGTAGAGATTGCCCAAAGAATACAACATCTGGCTTGACCGCACTCCCACACCCGGTCTCCAGACAATAGGGCACTTCGCCAGCTAGAATTGCTTTGTTCATGAGGTCGTCAGGATATGGCGAATTGCACTTATAGCAATGTTGACTCTTCCAGTTTCCATGAGCCCAGAGAACCTTGTCAGGTGGAACCCCAGCATCTTGCTCAAGTCCATCGATATTTTGAGTGAAAAGAAAATGGAGTAGGTTCTTCTTTGCCAACAGTGCTAGAAATGCATGTGTGACAGTCGGTTTGAGATTTCCTGGGTGACGCGCCCGGGCGATTGCGTAGAATGGCTCAGGCGTGTGGCAGAAATAGTTGATGTGAAAAATTGCCTCTGGGTATGGGAGGCGCAGTGGAGCGAGCTTATCATACAGGCCTGTGTTTGGAGATCTGAAATCTGGGATTCCGGCGCCAGTGCTGATTCCAGCGCCAGTCAAGACGACAATTCGCGTGACTTTTCCAGTCTTGATGCGGTCGACGATTGATTGAATGTCGGGTTTCCTACTGGCCTTTGTATGGTCTGAGGCGTTATCGGGCATGTCTTCAAGTTTGGGTATTGTTTGGCCTGGGTGATGGTTGGACGTAAATGATTGTTTTGATTTTGGAGTATGAGGGGTACCTGTCGGCGCCTTACTGCCTTAGGTTTCCAGCAGAGCCCCATGATCGACCAAATCATACATGTCACATGTTCATCGTCCACTCAGTCTATTACTCGCTTGGAAAACTAACATTTGTCAACTCGGTAAGCAAGTCTGTCCAGTCTGGTGTGCTCAGCTCAACATTAGCGCTGCTCTCTAACATCTCCGCCCATAAGTCTTCAAGAGGCAATGGACTAAGCAATGCATACTCTGAAGAGTACACCGTCGATTGACCATTGGAAATTTCTGAAGGAAATGTGACGCTCTTGGGGTCCAATGAAGCAGGCGTGGGGATACCCGGCTGTGAGGCATTGAGAGTTGTGGAATTTGAATTCGAAGATGCAGAAGGCTCCTGCAAGTCGCGAGAGCTCACTCTTTTTTCGTGTTTCCAATGCTTTCGTAAGATCCCCATCATAGCCTTTATTCCTTCACGTGCGATGGGTGAGGATTGTTGTGCCCGGCTGAGCATCCGACAGGCGTCGAGTACTTCTTCCTTTCGCTTTTCGGCTAAAATGTCATCCCAGTTGAAACAGACATCTATCAGAAGAATGGCAGCTGCCATGAACACGTGGTGCATGACTGCCCATATAACTGAGCTATGCGGTGTGAACACAGGATATTCCTCATCCATGATGCGTTTCACTTCAAGCACCTTGCGCGCAGATCGAAGAGCTACGACATGCGAATAGGAATATTTGGGATCCTTTGCTCCACGCACCAAGTAGTGGCGATGCAACCGACAGAGCCGTGAATGGTAGCCCTGTTGCACCAGAGCTCGCTGCCATGCAAGAGTTGGTCGCTCACGATATAGCGCTGAGTATTCACGCCGAGAGGTTTGATCAAAGCGGAAGAAACTGGGAAGCTCGGCGGATATCTTATGAAGCTTTTGATCGAGTTCAAGTATCTTCTCATAGGGTACCTCTTGTTCATGGAAATGGTAGTATGCCATTTCGTCCACTATGTGGCGACACACAACAGCCAACTTCGACCGACATAGACTGTATGTCATTGCGGTTGGAGTAGACAGAGGAACACCGTTCTCGCTATGGTCAATGTCCTCATCCTCAACATTAAGAGGCTGTTTTACAACCATATGCTTAGGGTGGATCGAGTACGTCCACTCTTGTGGTCCGCTCAAAAAGCCTATCAACCTTCAAATATTATCAGTCATAGTACCAGCAAGGTATCTGCTAACAACGTACCAGTCGTATGTTGCCAAGTCCCACCACAGCCGTCGTTTGAGTTCAACATTGGTTCTGTTAAACTCATTTGCCGAGCGTTCGGTCACTACACGAGGACAATCCACAACATGAAGTCCCATACTGGTGGCTTGGCTCACAAATGACCTATGCACAAATAACGGACTGACGGAGGAAGGTACGTTCATATTGGACAAATGATGACCAATGACCATAGTCGCCTGCAGTCCTTCGAGGCTGGGATAAGGGATATAATTGCTCTGAATCAATGCGGCTCCTGCCAAAAATGTACTTTCCTGACTGAATGGCTCTGCTTGCTCGGGCGACTCTATTAGGAGTTGGTAATACAGCGCGGCAGCAGTGATAGCGAACAGTAACGCAGTATGGGACAGATTGATAAGCTCATTTCTCGCAACATGCTCGTAGACAGTCTTGATTTGTTGTTCTACATGACTGGGTATGATGAGATGATACTGGCAGTCTAGGTATTTGCAATAATACCGAAATAGACTCAGGGCTTCTGCCAGCGGTGGTAGATATGATGGCAGATGGATAGTCGCCGGGTTCTCGCGAGATGCGAGCCGTTCGCGCATCGGTGGAAACCGATCGTCGGGTGTGGTATTTTGATGTGAAGGCGAGCGGTCCGGTTCCCGGTTCTGGGAGAGCTCGGCCCTCAGCGTGGCAGGAACTGCACTCGGAACGCGGTGTCCCATAACAATCGTCTCAAGCCAATCGGCTGTCAAAAGGGGCTCGTTTCCATTGCGGCTTTGGGTCTCCGTGTCCTGTCGTGGGGTCCATTGCAAGGTCCGAGGTGGTTCAGACACGCGATTGTGCAACCTGGGCCTCTGATCTGTTTGGGTCATGGATTGCACAGGTGTTGTGCCCGAGCCGTAGCCGCCATAACTGCACTCCAGTCTCCGCGTAGAGCAGCTACTGCATGGAAGCTCTCTGTCGCACTTTAGCTTCTTCTTTCGACAGGACTCGCAGGAAACGGGGTCTTGTCGAGACTGTCTTTTCGAGCCTGGGGTGACGAGTCCGGAATCAGGTCTTCGTTTCATGTTGTAAATCTCACATAAAACAGTTCAACAGTAGTTACAACAGCGAAAGCGAAAAGAATTGCGCGATCAGCGTTTGTTTTGCGCAGGAGACAGCGTGTAGTTGATCGCAAGGAGATTCCGCGGACTCTCCGAGACGCTAAACCTAATCCGTCGATTATGTCTCCGGTCATCTACACCAGTAACCCGGAGACTCCGAGCACGATTCTTTTACTTTGATAAAGTAATTATTCGGCTTCTTATAAAGATCATGGCGTTCCGCAATGATTTTTCTTCAACCATAATCCATTGCATCACATTGGTCTGTTCATTTTCCTGGCCTCAAGATTCCCATGACCAGCAAAATGTCACCAAAGGATAGTCCCCCCACTGAATACACGTACGTCAAATATGCTTCAAACTACAATATAGCTGACCGCTGACTCTTCTAGGTCACGAGCATGGCTTTCAATAATCGGCGCCTTCACATGTGCATTTTGCACAGTGGGCTTTATGAACTCGTTCGGTGTCTTCCAAGAGTATTACGCAAAAGATCAGCTATCTTCAAGCTCGACATCTACCGTCGCATGGATTGGGGCTATTTCAATATTCTTTCTGTTTGCTACATCCGTCGGCGCGGGAGCAATGCTTGATATCTTTGGACCAAAAGTACGGATGCTCTTCCTGAATCATTGGGAAAGAAACTAATACTTCCTTTGAACAGCTTATGGTATATGTTGGCTCATTCGGATGTGTCTTTGCACTTATGATGACTTCACTGTGCCAGGAGTTCTATCAATTCCTGCTCGCTCAGGGTGTCGTGCTTGGTATTTCCATGGGTTTGGCGATATGGCCAATGCTCGTATTGGTCGGACAATATATCAAAGTCAAGCGCGCTGCGGCGATGGGGATTGTTCTTGCGGGTTCGTCACTCGGCGGAGTTGTCTGGCCCATTGCAATCGATAGATTGATCAACAAACCCAGCATTGGGTTTCCCTGGACGATGCGAATTGTCGGCTTTATCATGATTCCTTGCTTCATATTTTCTTGTGCAGCTGCCAAATCTCCAGATACACCTAAAACGAATGTGGAAAGTCGCGATTCAAACCAGCAAAATGACGAAAATACCACTGAACAAAAGGACATACCGCAGAGTCACAAGGCAGAAGCTTTAGCCCTTATGCGAAAGCCATCGTTGCAGCTACTGTGCCTTGCGATGTTCATCATATACTTTGGCATGTTCTCGCCGTTCTTCTACACAACTTCCTACGCAGTTGAGAAAGGATTCTCGACATCTTTGGCATTCTATACTGTTTCCATTGTGAATGCCGCTTCGTTCCCCGGCCGAGTCCTCCCTGGCATCGTTGCTGATAAATACGGAAAATTCAACTGTTGCATCATCGCCACTATATCCGCAGGGATTGTTGCATTGTGCTGGACCAATGTGACGTCTGTGGCCGGTTTGGTAATTTGGTGCGCTGCTTACGGCTTTGCTTCTGGAGTGAGTTATCCGCAAATGATAAACTTTCAAACACTAACGAGAACTGTAGGGCATTCTATCTCTCCAGCAAGCTTGTGCTGCTCAGGTTGCTACTTCTACCACTCTTGGGTTGGCAATCGGGACTGTGACAGGCTCCACAGCTCTATCGTATGACCACCATTCCTTGAAAGAATAATGTGGGATGCTGACACGAATCGCAGTGCTATGGCAAATGTGCCCATTAGTGGTGCTCTAGTTGAAAAGTATGGGTATCTTTCCCTGTCAATATATTCAGGGGTCACCTTGCTACTGGGTGGTCTCCTTTTGATTGCCGCGCGTCTGGCACAGAACAGAGAGCTGCGGGCTATCGTCTAATGCTTGGCCATTAGGGTAAGCTTTTGTCGGTATGTAATATCAGTTGGTGATGTTGGCTAACTTGTGATGCAGAACGATTCTTCGAGGAAGTCATTGCACAACTTATTCTCTGAATGATGGATTTAATACAACATTAGCCCGCTAGCTGGACAGGGCCGTTGGAAACCTAGCAATTTTGCTCAGACAGGCTGTAACGCGAGAACGTGTTATTTGAAGATAGATTTCCGATTTAGATCTAATATAGGCGCCCTAGCTTTGTCGGGTTAGTTGGACTATGATCGCTTTTATTGCTCGCCAATACTTATTTTTAGTACATCAACTATCTTATTGCTTCGTATTATACAGTCGTACTGGAATTCCTAAGACGGCCCAAATAGATTCTTATATGCTGTCAATGTCGCAGCTAGGACAAGTTGCTGGTACTCCAAATACCTGTGTTCGATTTTGGTTGGAAGCCCAATTATATACATAGAACCCATATATACAAGAACAAAGACAAGTTTCAGCATTCACAAGTGCTCCTGCTCTTCCAAGCAATTGTAAAATGTCGTTTAGCCCGAGGTAACGTGAAGCGGACCGTTGCCGTCATCAACAGGACATCCATCACTGTCAGAATCAAATTCAACCACACAACTCGAGTCCTGACCAATAGCGATACCAATGAAAGTTGTATCCGTCTGTCCCTTGGAGCTACCGAGGCTGTTTCCATCCCCGTCCTTAACCTCACAAGTGTCAGGGTGACCAGCGAAGTCCGACTCGCACTTAAACTTGCGTGGGGTCGCCCAGCAGTCTCCCTCGATGGTGAACTCGCGGCCGTCGCCGGTGTTGTAACAGGGAGAGTGATTGTCGGGATAGGCCTGGTCGTACACAGCTTCACCAGCCTCATTCAGGATCGCGAAACCTGTGAAGTGGCCATTCGTATTACCGCCGGCGGGACCGGAGATAGTTGAAAAGTCACCGTTTGACCAGACGACCTTCAAGCGCTCGGCGTAGACGGTTGTAGAGGTAGCCATTAGGCAAAGAAGCATGTTGCGGAGAGAAGGCATGTTGATTTTGTGGAATTGAGATTTCAGGGTTGAAGGTATCAAAAAGTTTGATGTTGTTGGTGTTCTTCTATTGTCGGTGCCTTCCAGCGGCCTTTTATACTTGCCCTGAGTTACCCTCACACCCCCGAGGTGGCTCCTTTTACCCCTTGTTAGATGACATAGTGAGACAATCTAAAATGTTCAGTGTCACTGAGCATATTCCAATTGAGGCAATTTGAATAGAATATCTGGCGTTGCCGCGTTGGTGGCTGTCTATGGCGCAGCCTGGTAAGGCATTGATAGCCGTGTGTGCCTTGGCTGCAGACGAATTATCCCGTAAAAGGATATCTTGTACACATTGTACTGAGTGATCTATTGGCTTCAAATGTCGGGGGCTTAAATGTGGAGTCAAGCCGTGCAAGTCTGGGTTTCAGATCGTCAAGCTGAAGTGGATATCTGCACAAGCTAACAATGCGATCTACATAGTGATTTGGCGTGGGCTTTTCAACGTCTCTCTCGCCCCCAATAAAGTGTCAGCACTACTGCACGCTAAATACAGGGCCAAGACCAATTTCTTGTTTTTCTTTTAGGCGAAGAGCCTTGTCATGGCGTTATTACCTTGCCCCGTTGGATTTCGGTTTCAATTTCCTCTTAAACGGCTTCTTTCGTGAACTTTAAAATGATGATTTTTCTTCGAACTATATGTGGCAAATTGCTTGGCCGTTTGTTTCTGTAACGCTGGTTACAATATTATTAACCAAAATCGCTTTCTTCACATCCAGAACGGTTGGAATGAAACGACTAATCTTACGTCTGTATACCAAACTACGACTTATATTTCCATGCATCTAAATCTAGTACAGCCTCATTGAGCGTCTAAAGGAAGTGATAGCAATAGCTAGTTATAGTAGTATGAAAGGAGAAATGACTTCATTTTATCCTAGCCTCTCGCCGGCGCAATGTTTACAACACTACGACTATATATATTCATCTCTGTTTATAAATAGAAAAATCCTCTGTATAGTTTATGTTTCTCCTCGCCTTCGTATATTGTACATATTATATTTTACTCCCTTCTATTATGAAAGGATATACATAGAAGAGTTCATTTCACAAGTTCAGCCTTTCCCCCGCCATCTACCCGAAGACGAGACCGCATAAGCGGTTACCTATTCTTGTTCATTATTCTTTTGGAAAGTTATAGCCACAAGAAAAAATATATTTTGAAAATAGGGACTGAAAGGGAAATCCAAGCTCTAGTGTGAAGAATTTGATCCTGACGCCCTCGAAATATCCGAATACTTCATTGTTATCATTCATCCTTTCCAGGGTAAGGACTAAGTCCTGCTACTTGATACCATCGCCGGTCCTCGCTTGTTTTTATAACCCAGCCCTTATACACATTCTCATTATGAGATACCCTAGGCTCAGGTTGCCGGTGCACAACAGTGGCAAAGGCTTTCCTACCTATGAGGCTTTATCAAGCAGTCCTACGCTCACATTTGAAAATCACACCACGTAGACCTCTCCTAACAGTTATATTCTTAAAATCCCGTATTTGATCAATGTAAAGCATTATATTTATATATTAGAATATTAGGCAATGAGGGGGAGAACAGTAGATGTATTAAAAAAAATAAAGATGACAAACCCAGCCTAAGAGTGCGAAATTGTCGTCAGCGACTTGCGGTCCACGAGGTTCGAACCCTTGATGTGTGGCCCAGAAGTTCAATCTAGAGCAGGTATGGCTCATTGTCGACATCCCAACTAGACCACACAGGCTTCTGCGTTTACAACTATACTGATTTTGATATTTAACCAACACCAGGCACCCAGGCACCTAGTTCCTATATGTATATTGTTAAGGTGAACACCTAACAGAATGTCATATTACGAAAATCCCTTACTTGATCAAAGTATATATGAGGAAGCTACTGGGTGCCAGAGAGAGAAGAAAGGTTGATGCCTACAGATCTGTAGAGAGAGCTACTTATGTGGAGTGACAGCCTGCATGGTTCATCTCAGATTTCTACTGCCTTCGTATATATTTAGAAAGACATCTGAAAAGAACATCTAAAACCCATCGCTATGTTCTTATATATCACACCCGTAATGCCATGAACCAATTAGAGATTATTACAGTCTTTAGCAAAGAGAAAGGCCCTATGAGCGGCCGACTATTGTTTTGTCTGCTTCGTCTATATATACAAAAACTGCATTAGAGACCCTCGCCGAGGCTATTCAACAACGGAGTGTCGTTCACTTTCTTTGTGGCCAGGCGTCATACAGTCCCTCGAAGACCGTCACATTACCAAATGTCGCCTCTCCGACGCCATTGTGGAAGAAGTTAATATCAGTCGAGTTGGGGTACCAAGACCTGCATGTTGTTAGTTGTTGACCAATCTTACAGAAAGAAAAAAAGAGAAACTTACCGAGCCCAAGTGCCCAGAGCCAATCGTCCATTGGCATAGACTTCCAGTACACCATTATCCACCACGACGGTGAGCTCCAAAGTCTCAATCTTTTCCTTTCCATTTTCCAAGACATCAAAGAGACGAAGACGGCCCGCCTCATTGTCACTGAGAATTCCATTAGTTGTCTTCGACGCGGCACTTGTGTTGCTGCGGTCGATGATAATAGACTCGTTGGAGAATTGGTAGTAGATAGTGGTAGACTCAAGACCAGAGGACAAGACCTGGAAACCAGCTTGGATACCGGAGTCACGGGCGGAGGCCGGGAAAGAGATGTTCGCTGTCAGAGCGAAGAACTTGGTTGAGGGCGAGGTGTTGAAAGGCACGGAACCAGCCTTGGACACGGTCTTACCAGACTCAACAAACGAAGGGCCGGATGTGAGAGCACTGTAAGTCTCCCTGGCAATTGAGATTCCCATTGTCTCGAGATCGACCTCACCAGATCCTTCGCGGGCCACACGCCACGATGTCAAGGACTCACGGGAAAGCTCGTTGTCAACCACATTGGGGATAGTGCGGATATTCAGCTCACGCGGTAACAAGAGAGTACCGGTCCAGTTTTGTTGAGCAGTGGGGAATCCCTTCGCTAGCTCGAATAGATCTCCGGTGAGCCAGACGTAGGAGATGAAACGATCGGGGGCACCGCTCTTTTTCGATGCCTGAGAGCTGGCTGGCAAGACTTTGCCTGCTGCAGCATAGGCCGACAGACCCCAGTCAAGCACACCTGCCATGGTCGGCTTAAAGGTGACAGAGTCGTCGTTAGTGACATTTCCAGCCACCCACAGCATATCGTGGATGGAAGAGACCTGGGGAACGATGGGTAGTGTGGAGCCCTCAGTACCGAGGGTAATGAAGATTTCACCGTCATCGCTGTATCCCTCTGCATTCAGACCGAAGACATTGCCAACCTCGAAGTTGAAGCCCCAGCCGCCGGCCCAGTCACCCTTTCCCCAAGTTGAGTTGACGGGCTCATTCCACCATTGGCCGAGATATTCCCAGTACTGGAAGTCTGCGTCATTCTGACGGTAGAGGAACACAGTAGGTCCGACATCGTGGACACCGCCAGAGATGGCGACATACCAGGTTCCCTTAGTACTGTTGACAGATTTGTCCAGAATGGAACTTTGGAAAACGTAGGGGTCACGGAAAGCGGTGACATTGACAGCAAAGGGAGGTGCGGGGATCATGGGGCCTTGGTTGAGCTTAGTGAAGTTGCGTCCACCGTCATGGGAGACGGCCAAGGATTGTGTCTCGCTTCCCCGGGTGTAGGGGATGGACCAATGGATTGGGAGATACGAGACAGAGGTATACAGCAGGGTTGGTAGGCCGTTGATACCGCTAGGAATGACGGAACCGTCAAAGACAGCAAGAGGGTCGTTCTTTCCTCCGGCGATAATGAACGGAGCTCCATCAGGATTGAGGTCCTTGTAGGTAGCGAGGTCATCGGTTGTAGCTCCTGCCATTCCGTCGTGCAGCCAACCTACATGGAAGAGGCCAGTCTTAGCATCGCTGTATTGCCCGCATGGGTCGCCAATCTTCCCAGATGGAGGGAGGAGATGGGCCTTGGGTCTCCAGGTGTCGAACAGGGTTGCATTTGCCAAGGTAGAAAGGTTTGGTGGAGCCGAATTGTAGTCAATTGGGGAGACAGGAGGGTTGGCAGCCAGTACCCGGTTTGCCAAACCCACGGTCATTACACTTGAGAGCTTCATGGTGTAGCTCTTGGATAGCTCCTGGAGCTTTCCCCGGGATATATACAGACTTTTATATGTTTGACATGCCCAAGATAAATTGACCGAGATTAGATGAAGATAACAGCCAATGAAAATAGCCTCTCAATCCAATATGGATCGAGTTGCGTTGTTCATTTCCTCTTTGGATGTAGTCGGCAGTTTCCGTGACTCGACGGTAAAACCGCGGGGAAACCCCGGATGACAATTTCGCCGATACAAACAAAACATGCAGTAACTACAAGGTTCTATGACTCTCTTGGATCTGTGGTATTCTGTATGATTCGACTCAATTTGGGAGTGTTTCAGTTTGATAGATTGATATTTAAAAAAAAAACCTAGGAATGAAAGATTAGGGGAGGGCGTACAATTTGATAGCTCAATGTTAGGTCTAGGTGCCCGTCTGGGGGATCAATAAAGCCCGAACCTCCCCACTGTTAGGAGATATTTGCATGTAGCTAGCATCCATAATGCTTAGCTGCATCAATCACGTCGCAGCATCACAAATGACGGGCATGAGACATTCCGAAGTTTCGGCGTGGGAACTCATTTGGACATTTTTATTCCATTTTCTCCGTAAACAAAAGGCAATAATGGCCCTGTCGTAGTGGCCTCGGAGATAAAGAGGTCCAAGATTCTTACGTACCACATACCTATGTCCAGAGGTTGTATACAGGTAACATTGTACCTTCCTCATCGGTCTTCCAGGGTTTGATATTTCGGTTCATGTAAGTTATCTGCCCGCCAGCTGTCCGTTGATGTACAACTACACTATAACAGAATGTGAGTAGCCTTGCCTTTCGATAGGGATTGAATCACGCTAATGTAAAATGTAGACACCCCAAAATAAGAAAACATGCAACGCGTAAACAAACTGGGGCGAAGAAGTTAGGAATAGAATGAATCAAAGGGATGGTGATATATGTGAGCTATATATATAACGTACGAATATAAATTCATAATTAAGAAAGATAATGTCTTCATCACTCTCACTAACCATCTCCCCCCTCTAATATAGTCCTCCCTCCTCTATAGGTGACATGGCTATAGTGGCGGAGAGAGTTGGCATACGCTTCAATCACTCTTGTGCATCACTGTGTTGTTTCAAAAGTAGTTTTTCATAGATAGAAATAGTAAGCATTCTTCATTGCTTTACCTATCTTCCCATACCAGAATAACTTATTTCCTTTGTGTCCAAGTTCTATCTTAGTATTGTAATGGCTATATGGATCCAAACCTTCCTGATTCCTAGTGCTATTACGAGCGCTAGGAGAGGACATAGCCTTGGATATGTTATTACAATGATAACATGCCCGCCACAATAGTTATAACTAAATCATTCGTCTAACTCCTAGTAATAGGTAGGAAGCGGTCTATACCTAGGTATAGCAAAAGCAAGTCATAATTCTCCGGAAAACCACAACGACTTCCTAGGACTAGAATTGATGATGTCGCCTATCGCTCCGCCAATCGGAGACGGAACTTTCACAGTTTAAACTTCCCGGAGGGCACTTGGACACGCAAGACTCCCTGGGTACGGACTGGTCAGCAATCCAGCGTAAACGACATAAGCAACGTAGGAAGTCTACAGGGGAGGAGAAGGTAGAAGAAATGGATACCTCTTGGACACATGTGGCCACCAAGATTCCCTTGGGAGACCAAATCCTCTGAATCACCAGCGCACGATCGTTGCCAGCCCACGGGCTCTCTCTTTCGGAACACATCCATTCATCCGCCCGCACCGCTTCGGGGTGGTGGAAGTAAATTGTATGATTCAGACTAGCTGCCATGGCCATTTTAGTCCCGAATGTTTGACCCGACAGGTCATGTACTTGAACTGCGGCGCCAATAAAATATGCGTCGGACATGTATGCCAGCGCCGCCAGCTGGGCATGAGGACCCCTTTGCTGGATGGGGTTCTTGGCCCGTACCCAGTATCGGATCTGAGTGTTGACCAGCTCGTGAGATATTTCTATTTATTATCTTAGACTCGAACAAATATAAGAACAAGGAGAAAACGAGCATCGATCACGGTTAGGGTC
Organism: Penicillium thymicola; assembly: GCA_030142185.1. Lineage (NCBI taxonomy): Eukaryota > Fungi > Ascomycota > Eurotiomycetes > Eurotiales > Aspergillaceae > Penicillium > Penicillium thymicola. The sequence goes on from LACB01000063.1 coordinate 55,972, forward strand.
AGGGAAAGACTTACGATCCAGGATTTTCCCCCAGCGAGCCTCAAACGGCCCATCTACCCCCTTCCCATTCATCTCTGCTTGATCGGGTAGTGTCAAGCCCTTGGGCATTTTTCTCCCATGTTCGAGTTTCCCTATCTTGTCGATGTCATCATTATTACTGTACGTTCCCACCCGCACAAAGTTAACAATTGCCTCGGAGATCACGCCGGCCTTCTGGGTGGCGTGGACAGTCCTCGTGATGAAACTTTTCCCATCCCGTGTACGTTCAACACGATATTCAATCGGTCGCTTTGGATTACCGGGGCTGACGAAGGCGCAGTGGAGAGAGTGGGCGACGTAGTCGCTCGGGATGGTCTTTTGAGCGGCCACAAGACAATGGGCAACAGTTGATCCGCCGTAGACTCCATAGCCGCCCGCGAAGCTCCACAGCGGTTGAGCGTTAGTGAAGTTATCCTGAAGAAGAAATTAACTACTTTTTCATAGACATGATCAAGTAAAAAGCAAAAGAAATCAATCAAAGAAAGGGGCATACCGGTTCCGAAGGCACTGGCGTCAGTTCGACAGCCTTTTCAATAGGAATTGTGTATTTCTCCATTGCTGATTCGACGAATGTGCTACTCAAATCTGACAGTTCTTGGCCATTATAAAGCGGGGTGGATGAATAGCCGCCCTTAAGAGAGTTGACCGAAGAGAACCCGTAAAAAGAGTCCCGCAACATGTGACCGCGAGCCCTAATCCCTGTAATGTTCGCTCCTACAGGATTACACTAACCCTTGTTTACCTAGGGCATCTAACTATCTACTTCCTCCATCTTCCGTCCTAGCCCACCCTGCTAGGCGCGAACGACATGTATAGGATATCGACGGAGCGACGCTAACCTATGAGACCCGGTCGAGATGGAAAGATGAGAAAGGGGAGAAAGAAAGAATGAGAGGAAGAGCAATCTTGGGAAGTAGCGAATGTCCTATCCGCCTTAGGCAGGAAGGTAGGTTCAAGACTCCGTCGTCGTTTCTCGATGATCCTTTCTTTTCTATATAAAAGCAGACATGGAGTCTCAACTAGTATTTCAACTCACACGATGTGACTCCCCTGTTGCTGTTCCCCCTAAACTATTCTACTCCATCGGTTTTCGCGCAAATAAATTCATGATATGGTCACTACCGCAAACAACAGCAACATCCAAACTAGTCCGCTGGCGTGCATCCTCAGCCAAAGGATCAAGGCCCCGATCCATCAGAATCTGGAATCGGCGGACCACATTGTGAGAGGATTTCTCAGGGCGCCAGCCACTTATCTTCTTAGAGGCCAACACATGGAGCAATGAAGAGCCTGCATTGTTTTTTGCGAAAAAGTCAGCTCCAGCCTCGCCGAAGAGGTCGAAGATGGCTTGGGTGAGCTCATCCTCCTTTTCATAAGAACCATCATCACAGTAGCTCCCAGAAGCTACCACACCACTCTCGATATATTTGAAAAGAGGTGTGTCGCCCTGGTTGTTGCGAGAGTTGATATCCACGCCCGCTTCTAGGAATCGCTTGAAGTGAGCCTGGGACTTGTCGAGGTGCTCAGCCAAATGATGAAGCGCCGTATTTCCATTCGGGTCTGGCTGGAGAGGATCAGCACCCAGTTCGAGAAGATCATCGATAAGATCGAAGTCTTCTAAAATCAGGATGCGGTGAAAGAAAATTTCACCCTTCTTATTCGGCTGATTGAGAAGCCCCGGATTCTTGATGATAACTTCCTTGAGAGTTTTGAACAACTCCGAGTCGGCCTCGAAGGATTCTAAATGGTGAAGGATGGTATTGCCATCGTTGTCCTGTGCCATGACATTTGCGCCACGGTCTATGAGCTCTTGGAAAATTGTTTTTGTAATGGTTGTCCCAGCTTCAATAACATCGACCTTGGTGTTTAGTGTATTCTCGCTCTGGGAAGCTGCAAGAAGCAATGTGCAACCGCTTGAATCCCGTCGCTCAAGCTCTAACGATGGTAATTGAAAGAATGGCCCACTTATGTGATCTGATTTCAGAATTTCATGGATGATAGTGTGTCTTTGGGGTTCAATCCGTGGGTGCGAGATATCAGGTTCATCCAAGTTTGAGTCTGGTACCTTCATGTAGTATGCTGGACATGGGAGCTCCCCGACATATGTGGCAAATGGATCTGCGCCGTGATTGAGTAGTATTGTCATGATACGGGCGTCGAGTAAATTCTCATCCACATTCGAGCGAGATGGTGGCTTACTATAGTAATACTTGATGGATCGCAGATTAGGTATGGCGACAGAGAGAAGAAGCGAGACCTCGGAATCAAGAATAAGTTTGCTTTCTTCCCGAGGGGTAACTGGCTCAGGTCGCCTGAGATTTGCGTAATCACCCTGTGACAGCAATGTTTCCAATATCTCAATTTCGCCCATTGCAATCGCAGAGAAAATGGCCGCTGCACTAATGTGGGCGCCGTGACCCATGAGTAGCCTGGTCATCTCTAGATCATTACCGGCTTTTGACAAACATGTCTCTCCCTTGTCATCCACGGCATTGACATCTGCGCCGCACTCAATGAGAACCTCCACGGCATCTCTGCGGAAGGGACCATGTTTGGGATTCATGGCTGCGTGTAATGGTGTCTCTCCATCCTCGCTACGCAGTTCAAGATCTGCCCCCTTTTTGATCAAATACGGCAATGCTTTGTAAACTTGCCACCAGCTGCGCCCGAGCGCGAGCTTATGAAGGGCCCCTCCAGCCGTTTTCGTACCCTCCCATACTGGCCTGTTTCTGAATTGGGCGTTGGGGTTGACGCCGACCTTCTCAACAAGGAATTCCACCACATCCATGTTGGGCAAATTGCGATCACATGCAGTCACCAGGAGAGGCTGCGTAGATCCCCTAACGCATCCTTGTTCCGTTTCTGCCTCTTGGCACCATTTGTGGTCATCAAACCTCAGTGCAGCATCCTTATCACAAACACGTTCCAGCAGCTCTTTATATCCCCAGCCCACAAGACGATGCATTAAAGAGGCATCGGAGCGGCTGAGTTCGGAGACACTAAGCTTCTTCCCTGCTCCCTCTTCAAACAAGTCGTACTGCCTGGCGAACATTAACTTTGTCATAAAGGAGGCGTAATCATGCCCAGCGAATAATGTAGAGTCATGTCCGTCGTACTCTCTAAACGCTTGTTTTGTCGCATCCAGACGGCCTTTGCAAATGAGATAGCTGAGCCCATAGGGGTGATATGATTTCACGTCAGGAAGGCGAGATTGCAATCGCGAGAGAGCATCCAGAGTGTATTCGTACCGACTCGAAATAGCTTCATCAAACGTCCTTTGGAGACAATCCTTACCGGGAGAGAGGGCTTCATGGCGAACAAGTAAATCCAAAATCTCATCCAGACGAACTGTATCCTGCTCCGTATCCTGCCCGTAATTATCATCCCTATCAGGGGGATCAAAGAACGGCCGTTGGTGATCGCTCACTAGGATGCCGGCTGCATGGAGGTAGTCCCTTCGCGTTGCCTTCCTATAACCGCTCCATAGTTGTTCTTCTGCCTCAAACTGCGCACATGCTCTGAAAGGTGAACGATCTCCACTGTCCAGTATGGTGGGATCGGCGCCGGCTTCGAGCAATTCTTGGACGGTCTCAGGGCGACCCGAACGGCAAGCATAGTGGAGGGCTGTTTCCCCTTCGGTGGTCTGTTGGTTCACAAATGCAGTTCGATTTTCCGCTCCGAGTGCTATAAGTTTAGAGCAGAAGAGAGCCACAATATTGGGCTGGCAGGTGCGAGCTGCTATATGGAGCACCGACATTCCTTCGTTTGTTACTTTGAACATGTCTGCACCGGCATTGAGAAGCTTCAGAACATGGGACTCGGATATTGTGGCGGCGAGGTGCAGAGGCTGAACACCGTGACAATCACTAGAGTTCACGCTCTTGCAGACTCCAAGCAGATAATCCAGGCCATCTTCTTCTTCTGATGAGGATGAAAGTTTGACCACACCACACAGGGCATGAAGAGCGGTCCTCCCGCGATGGTTTGCTTGATCTATGTCCAATCCCAGTGCTACCAGATGTTTCATGATAGCAGGCTGTTTGCAGTTCTTGGTAGCGGCAACTTCCATCATAAGGGAGCTCCCTTGATGATCTGTGGCCAAAGGATCTAGGCCGAGGTTTATCAGGTAGTCCAAGCGATCGGTGTTAGTGCAACAGCGATGCAACAGAGTTCGGCCGGTAGAGTCCCGCGTATCGAGGCGAGCGCCCAGATCAATCAATGTCTGAAAGGGCTCATCATTTGCATGTTTGAGAAGAACTGTATAGCCATCGTGATTTCGAGATTCGAGGTCTGCACCAGCATCAACGAGCTTGGAAATGAATGGGCTATGTTGACCATTCATGGTGTGCAACGGGGTATTTCCTTCATTGTTCATCGCATTTGGATTGGCGCCCAGAGATATCAAGGCATCGATAACACCACCATGAGTCTCATAGTGCGCGAGAACCTTGTGTAGCGGACCATTGCCCGAGATGTCAGCGATATTGACATCAGGCTTATACTCCAAGAATGCAAATACTCGGTCCATATGAAAGCCCTGAAGCCGAAATAACAATGGAGTCTTTTTAGTTTTCCCAATGGCCTTGTTGATATCGACTGTCCCTGTGCCCAAAAGCATGGGAAGCAGTTCTTCGTCCCTGTTTCCTTCTGTGTGTAATGGTGTAGCCCCGGAATCGTCTTCTGCCGTAGGATCTGCACCAGCTTCGAGTAACATCTTGACCACATCTGCTTGGTGGTAATTGCAGGCATAGTGCAGGGCCGTTTTGCCGGCAGGACTTCGTACATGAACATTGGCCCCTGCCTGAAGCAGAGAATCCACGCTCGCTGACGAGACTGTGCCTCCTCTCCTGCCGTATCCACAAAGGGCATGTAATGCGGTATTCCCCCTTGTAGGATCTGGATCCGTATCATTGTCTGACCTGGGAAGGTACCTATGAATCGTTTTTCTTGTGTGCGCGCACAATAAGTTTGGATCGGCCCCCGCTCGCAATAATACACGAATGGTGTTTACATCTCGGCCCCCGTAGCAAGCTGTAAAAAGAGCAGTCTCTCCTTGGCATGTCCCGTTCACATCAACACCTGGATGTTGAATGATCAACTCAACCACTGCACATTGCCCCGCATTCGCCGCCCAGCAAAGGGCTTGCTGACATGTGTGAATGCTTTTCAAAAAAGGTAGGAACTCGGCTACCGTCTCCGCATGGCCATTATTACATGCGTACATGAGAGGTGTATTTCCGCGTGATCTGGGTGCGTTCCCACACCTCATTCCGGGTTTCTCTTTCGTCTTGGGGGTGAGCGGGTCAACGCCAGCAGTAAGCAAAAGTTTGGCCACTGCAGCGTGATTCTTTTTAGCTGCCATATGCAGTGCGTTGTATCCTTCCTTATGTTCTGCGTTGGGGTCGGCTCCGTTGGCAAGCAAAACCTGTACCACGTCGTGGTGGCCGGAAGTGGCAGCCCAGTATAAAGCTGTATTTTCGCAAGCATCTCTCGTTTCTATGGTATCTCCTCTTTCAAGCAAGTGTGCGGCGTATCCAGGTAAGCCAGCCCACGCAGCGACATGAAGCACGGTGATGTCCCGGGTTTCAGCTTTAGGCCATGCCATAACTCGCCAAGTGGTAAACTCCCGTCTTTTCGCAAAGAAAGCATCAAGCATAGTGTAGACGAGTGTCATATCTTCACCCGCCGAGACTGCACGACGGATGTGAATATACCAATTATGCGCTGCATATTCTAGGAACGGGAACCGGAGCTTCAGCTCTCGTTGTTCGTCATCTTTAGGGTTTATATATTCCCATTTGTCGGTAGCTTCCTTCATTTGGTGATCGACTAGGCACCCAGACATGAGATACTCCAGGCACGCAATAGCCAGGCATTTGTTTGTTGAGCCCGGTTGAAGGATCGGATATGTCGTATCATCCGACTCGCTTGAACGAGTGAATCCTTTCAAGAACTCGGTAAATGAGTGGTGAACGACCGAGATCGTCTCATCAGGAAGAATTTCGAGCAGGGGGCCACAAGCGGCCCGCACCAAGTCTTTTGTATCTTTCAGACTGCGATCTGTAGTTGTACCTTGGACGCTTTTCACTATTTCAGCGATCTCAAGAATACGGAGTGGGCGTGTGGCATGGGTGACAAACTGCAACACAAGAAATTGCAAATCCTCGGGAACAGCCGAGCGTATTGCATGCTCGTGCAACAGATTATTATACATGACGTTCAAGTCAGCTGGCAATGCCTTGAGCACCTCATTTGCGTCGGCACCTGGCTCAAGAAATGCATCCATTGAAAGCTTGGCGTATAAGAACAGCCCATTCGCCCGACCAGGAATGGCTTCCTCTATGACACTCCAGGATTCAGGGCCGATCGATGAGTGACGAAGTTTGTATTGTACATAAGCTGCAATGTCGAGATCGACGCGTTTCTCTTCCAGTCGAATCTGGGGAATGGAGAATGACCTCAAGGAATTCTCTACTATTGATACTGGGCGCGACGTGATGAGAACCTTGACATTAGACGGGCGCCACTGGCCCAAATCCACCAAAGCGTAGAGGAACTCATCATTCCCCTGGTCCATCTCATCCAAAGCGTCCGTGACACAGTAGACCTTGGGGAATGTGGCCAATGCCAGCTTCAGGTCTTTCCAGAGATCGGTTGGGGACAAGCTGTCCAAATCACGGTAGTCGTCAATATAATTCTTCAACTTGACTTGCAGAGCAGGGCTGTAATCCAAAAGTTGACATAACCAATCCCGCAGAGCAGACACTGGCTGATGGTTGGCATCGATGATCTGTCTGAAAAAGAAAAAGATGACAGGAATGCCATCCTTTTGTAACTGACTGATGATCGAAGCAGCTAGGACAGACTTGCCGGAGCCTGGGATACCTTTGACCCACAACAGCCCACCTTGGTCGCCTTGGTCCCACTGTTGAAATGTTGTGGTAGAGGTGAGCCACTTTCCCGTTCCCGCAAGGTATGAGAGACGATGTCTAGAGTATTCACTTCTCTCTAGGTCATATGCGGTTGGCTGGAGCCATTTCCTGATCTCAACAATGTCGGCGGGAGGGAGAGGAAGGATGTTGTCCACGTTGAAGTCACGAACATCATCTAGGCCAACCATAATGGCATCATTTCCATCAGTGTCTGGAGAGTTCATCACGCTTAATGTCCGCTTGCGAACAACGTTTGGAGAAGTTGGAACACAACAAAGGTTGGGGCCTAATGACATAAAGCTTTAGCCCCGCTTTAGCTTGGGATTTGGGGCTGGCGTATTGCCAAGCCTCGCAAGGCGCATGGGCAGCAGAATGCACGCGTCCATATCTGGGACTTGCCGCGAGCGTGACAGGTGCGACCAGGGAAGGGCATGATAGCGGCAATCTGGCAATGGGGCCCGATACGTGGTATTCAATCGAGTAGTTGCCTAGGTTGCATATGGCAGAGAATTGCTGTAGAGAAGGCAGGATGAAAAAGCAAACACGGAGAGTTGAGATGCTGACATGCTGAGAGAACGGCAAGAGGTTATGGGATGGATGCCTCAGGCAAAGATTATGTCTTAGAATGGGTCCGAGATTCCACGAGCGTTCGATTTGGTTCAGCTTATCTAGCAATAATCTATACCCAATCCATGGCAGGACTACAAAATCATGGATTCTACAATATCCTGACAGCGGGACCCCAAAGCATCAAAAACTGGCATTGTTCACTTGCAAGATCCATATACACATTCAATCATAACAGAAACCAAGAACCCTAAATCATATCCGAAGAGTACAAGCGGATAGGCACTCCGAAATAATGCGACATCGTCAGATTGGATAGTTTAATAGGCTCCTGCCGAGGATGGGTGTCGGCATTTTCGAGGGTATCGAAGTGCTGCATCAGACGAACGACGGTGTAGCTTGCCTCAGTGAGAGCATATTGTTCTAGGGGATTGATAGTTAGCCAGTCATTCTGGGTATTCTTCAATTTCTTCTGTCTGGAGAAAGACAAGAACATGCAACAACTTACGACCAAGACAGATACGCGGCCCACCATTGAAAGGAAGGTATTCCCAGCCATGCTTAGCATTTTCCTCCCAGCGCTCCGGCCGGAAGGAAGTCGCATCCTTACCCCATAGATCCGTCCGGCGGTGCATAGCGTAGACGCTGTAGGCAACCATCGTGCCCTTCTTGATATAAACCGGGGATTGGTAGTCCGCACCACCGCCGACCGGTAGGGAGGTATCTTTGGTTGCAACACGGAAGTTCATAGGCACAGGAGGCTGGAGACGAAGGACTGTATTGGAGTTAGTTAGACATGTCTCTATTGACAGAATATACAGTATCCACAGAAACATCGACACACCTTCATTCAACACATATCGCAGATAAGGGATATCTTTCAACTTGGTCTGAGTCATTTCCGACCGCGGGTTCTTTGCGTCTCCGAAGATTTCCACAATCTCACGACGTAGCCGGTTCCACACATTGGGGTGACGGGAAAGATAGAAGAAAGTCGAGCTCAGGAGACTAGCCGTGGTATCGCGGCCGGCCAATAGAATATTGAGCATATTATCGCGCAGGATCTTGGGGTCATCGCTGTCGGCCGCCAGTGCTTCGAGGAAGATATACCGACCGTCGATGTTCTTCTTTTCGGGGTTACGTTTCGACTCCAGAGCGAGATTGACATAATGATCGACGACTTCGTGCACCTGCCGACTTGCCTCACGGAACTCCTTGGGATTGACAACCCAATACATTCCCTGGGCGCGAGTTCGCGCAGCGAGATAATCCTGAGCGGTTCCAAAGGCATTGGCGAAACCCTGTGCGCTACCAACGGCGCATTTTTCTAGTACGCCTATCTTTCCAGAAGGGGGAAGCATGCAGCCGACCGATTCCCCAAATAGAAAATGCGTTGCCGAGTCCAGAGTCAACAGGAAAAACAAACGTTGGATGTCGAAACTGCTCCTATCCTTGGGGATAAGGTCGATTAAGTTGGAGATATGGTCATCCAGCATGGAAATATCGGCGACCTGTCACTTTTGTCAATCAAGTATCGTGTGTGTAAATTCTCCGGTAAAGTTTACCTGGTCCCTAGTGAACTGCGGGCGCAGTAATCCGCGCGCATGCGACCACCCAGCACCATCGAGGGTGAAGATGCCATCACCCAGGAGCGGGTAGAATTGTTGATGTCTTGTTCCAAGAGAAAAATCTTTGAATTGGGTTGCCAGGATTGCCTTGACATTTTCGGGCTCCCTGGTGGTTATAATATTGCGGGAGAGGAATGTCTGTCTGTAGGTATTTCCATAGACAGCATATTCGTCGTAGAGATGCTCGATCCAGCGCTTTTCGTGGACAGCCTTGGTCAACCGAATAAACCCTGGAATACCGAAGAAGGCCGAGGAGCCTGAGCGGGCAGGCTGACAGTGTAGGGCCTTGGCTTGTGTACGGTGGTGATGTAGCTGTACGAAGTAGCGCACCACCAAGAAGGCTGCAGAAAGCGCACCAACCAGGACAACTGTAGGACTGAACAACATTTTTACGTTAATGGATCTCCATGAATTGAAAGAAAAAAACAATTAAATATGTGAAATGAAATTGATCTAATTCGCAAAATGCTATATGTTCATGGCCTCGGTAGAACCCCACGTGAGAGAAAGTGACATCGCAAGCTGATACAAAAGGGGAATAGGCTTAAACACTATGGGCAAATCATGGAAGTCCAAAGTGAGTCAGATTGCAGCGATCCTTCCAACGTTTCAAGGTTCCGAGAGCTACTTCAAGGTTTAACGGGTCTTGGCTTTGAAACAACCAAGCCACTCTGTCAGAGCAGTGTGGAAGTAACCCCGGGAAATGGCCCCAGGTACAAAGCCCGCGCGGAAATCAAAGCAGTGCTCCGCCTTCTGCATGATGTAGCCGAAAATCGTATTTTCCTCCGTCTCCACATTGCATTTAGGGATCTCCGTTGTCAGTGACACACCTTGCGGGGCTAACCGAGTACCCTCTGCGAGGGGAGACAAAGTACGCCATGGATCAAATTGGCCGCCGCTCCAGTAAACATTGGACGGACGAATAGTCCATCCGCCGGTCTCCGCATTGGTCGCATCAACCAACGGATGTTTGGGGAACAGACCCTTCTTGATAGCTTCGGGGAAGGCCTTGTTGCAGTATTCCTGCGCATACTCGAGTGTCTGGTACTTTGACAGCAGCGAGCGACGTCCGAAGTTGTTGGTCTGGAAGAATCCCCATTCGGTGCAGTACTGCCATGTCCAGCTGATGCTGTCCGGCTCGGATGAAGGCTGAGACAAATCGCACGAGAGAGGCTCGCTGGCTTCGAGCTTCTTGCAGTTCGTGTTCAAATTCATGTTGACAAGTTGTGTGAAAGCCGGCCATGATGCATAGCGCGCCGCAGCATACTTCCCGCCTCGGCTGTGGGCGAGTCCTTGCGCGGGTGCGGTTGTGTTAGTCTTCGGGTCAGTCTCCATGTGCTCACAGAATGACCCCAGACTGCCCACACCACCGCCCAGGCCATAAGATTGGAAGTAGTTGTAAATAATTGCAAGCGCGGCTGAGAAGTCGCCGTTGCTATTTTTCTCAGCGCCTTCGCCGAAGAACTTTTGCTTAATGGACGCCGCGGTCGATTCGCTGTGCGATAGTTGCTGGTCGATGTACTCCAGTGCAGCCTGGATGTCCCGGGTGCAGTTCGAGTACCCATACGTGACCAGGCCGTCGTAAACCTGGTCGAAGTAGACGCTCATGTCGATCCGGGCTTCCACGGGAGCGGAGGAAGCGTAGGAGGCGTAAATTGTTTCGGGATACAAATGACGGGTGAACGCAGCTCGCATGCCGGAATATGAGCCTCCGACCATGACCCACGGTGTTCCACTTGGGGTCAAGTCCACATCACTGTAACTTTCACGAGCGAAGTTGGCGGCAAAGAACGGGATATCTGCCAGTGCCTGTTTGTTGTTTAGGTACTGGAGATGCTCAGGCTTCATGTGCAGGCTGACGTTGTAGGGAAGAGAATCCCCGTAGTATCTAATAGGCGATTAGTTGAGGTAGTCTTTCACTAGGGAAAGGAAACGAACCGGTGCTCCCAAACGATACCAATTCCACCGAAATCCTTGACCAACTGGTAAAAGAACGTAGTCGAATTGCCCAGATAGCTCTGAGCCGATGATTCGGCAGTTGCTTCACCCACATCATACACGAAGACTGGTCCGCCCTCCTTGTAGTTCTCTTCGGATACCCAATAACGGTTCTGGTAATGACCAACCGAAGAGTTGCTGTGGTCAATGGGGAGCTACGAATTGTCAGCATTTCTGTCTTCGACGAATTTGGTAAATTTCGACACATACCGAAACATATTCTGCCTTAACTATCTCATCAACCTGGCCACTGGCAACAGCCTGCACCGAAGTCTTGTGACCGAGCAGGGTATCCGGATGAATGCCCAACTCAGCGGAAAGCTTCAGATCACGCTTGAACGGCGAGGTTACAATTCCTGCAGCTGTACCAGATAGCGCAGCCAGGATGGCAGTCCCACGAGCCACAGTAGAAAAATGCATATTGACAGTACCTTAAGGGATCTCTCAAAACCCCAGCCAAAGACACGGATACAGAACAGCTTCGGGGGCTATCTCCACTGATGGGGCCTTTACGAGATATATATGCATTACAGAGATAGATCGCCATTGGGAAAGTGACCAGACAAATCACAGCGCATTAGGTTATGGCCCCAAGAACAATACGATAAGAACAATATGGTTGCGTTTGGGGCCAGGCTGCAGTCATCTGGAACAGATGGATTGTGGATTCGGGGCACCCGATAGGCTCAACGCGGGAGTGGACACAATCACCCAGGCACTGGCACACCCGAGACATGGCCCCGGGGCCATCGCGTGCGGCTATGTTGTAGTAAGCTGTGATTGTATGACCTTGACACGAGAGGGAGTTTTAGTTGAATGTAACCTGTCTTGAATTAATTTAGAGAATTACCCAATTTACCCCCATTTACCCCTCGTTTTTATTGCTATCGACACTTTTCTACGATCTAATCACTGTGCATTGCATTAGTGATGTAGTACTTCCCCCGGGGGCCGTTACCTCATTATGGACTATCATTTCTCGATTCGGCAGGAATGCGACCCGACAGATTCAGCGAACCTCCTGAGATTCTGGATGTTTAACAAATTCCATTAATTGAATTTCTTTTCTAAGACTGAGACCAACACACTTCCGCATCTGGTTTTACCTAAAATTGGGCACCACGCGAGGCTCTCCTATCCCCCGTACGGAGTACCTGGGGGTGGATCCCGAAAGCAGAAACCGGGTGTGAAATTGAAGTCGATTATTGGTCATTGGGAAAAACAACAGTCAACCGGACTCCGAACAATAGCCCGAACTTAGTATTGTTGTGTTGTAACTGTTTAATTAGATTTCCCGTCTCTCTGCCGATTCAATTCATCACATCATCATGGTCGCGGGATCTTTCTAATCTTCCTAGAATCATGTCTGGGAACGGTGGGAATTGTGGAATGTTGATCCGGAATGTCCACACCAGGTCGAGAAAAAGCAAGTTTTGCGCTCACCGTACAAACATATTTCATTGTGGCTTGAATTGACATGGAAGGTTTATTCCACGCGACTTTCTTCGCTTTTCTTCTTAACGGGGTTCCGGGACCGGCGCCCCTCTAGTTACTATCTCCCCCCTCTTTTCCTCTTTTCCCCCTTCAAGTCAGAACGTGACACGAGGGACCGGGTGTCTTGTCAAATATACAAAAGAGACAAGAAGAGGGATGGTTGTAGAAGCTATGTTGCTATGATAGATACTGTGATAGATACTGTGATAGATACTGTGATAGATACTATGACAGATACGGTGGTTGATGTGATGATATCTTACGAGGCTACTAGAGCTGCAGGTACCATAAGATATAGCCCCAACGTTGTCGAACGACCTAAGCTCCAGTTTAGAATATTCCAAAAAACTTCGATATTAAATAAAGAATGTGTTATCAATCAAGTCTAGCACATGCTTCTATCAACTCTGTGCAAGGTTGTACAACAGTTCACCCCTTCCCATCTTGTGGACATCCAACACGGCGAATCAGGCAAAGGCAAGAGGCACACACATGGTCATATAATTTACTCAAGTTTTCAACTCATCATCATTCTCTGAGTAATTATTTGAGATAAAGCCATATTTGGAGCACATTGTGGCGAGAAAATGACAGCCAGGCCACTTTGTGTTCTTAAAGGGAAGGCGAAGCGAGGCATCTCGGCACGCCTTCCGCCTAAATTAATCGCCCATCCCATCGCTTTCTATGTTGTACAAGTCTTCTCTTCTCAGTTATAGAAAACGGACTCGGCCCAATTTCTGAATATGAGTTGCAGAGTCTAACGAACTACAACAATTCAAGATGTCATATTTCCTCCATTAAGGGTAGCTCGTATCGACGAGTACATTGGCCTAATTTCCAACCCTACAACTTCCCAAGGCATACAGACATGAAGTCTGTCAGTACAATAATCCCTCTTTTCTCACTGTTACTCTTATTGAATAACCGCTATATCATATAGAGGCTTCAACGGCAAGGAGCTTTAAACCTATTAGAGACGAGGCTAGGGACTACTGAGAACGCTGGTAAAATCTCCGAGAATCTCTGTATTGCGCTAGAAGAGAGAAGAAATGATAGCTACTGAGGACCAGCACGAGAGAGAGAGAAGAAAGATTGATTGCTACAAACATCCAGAGAGAGCTACTTACGTGGGGTGACAGCCTAACAACAAGGCCTGATCCATCAGGTGTCCACAACAAGAAACCATCCAGTATGTATGCTAGGACTAAATGTACTGGGAGCAAACAGTGGGAGGTCATGTGGCCTTCTAACACGAACTTAGCCACAAATGGCATTAGGTGTGATATCTGGTTTGTGGCCTTGTGAACTGAAAGTGTAATTACTACCTAGGTATGTGATTGTTGAACAGTTGCCCAGGTGCTGCTGACAATTACAATAGTAGACCTCTATCTCCGTTCATCATCCAAATGGGGTTAAAGTATTGGGCCCCATTAACTCCAACCAATAAAATCCTTTCAAATCCCACTTTTGTACTATATGCACTAACTGTATATAGTTAGCGCGCTGTCAGCGTCAGCCGCATCTAGGGCACCAACGAGGCTTGCTCTTTCGCGGATATAAGCATTCGGAACGGACTAAACGAATTAGAGGTATATAATTGAGATTTCTCCTCCTGTTCCATTATTCACCTCAATTCCAACAATTCCGACAATTCAATAACTTCCAAAATGCACATTATTCTCACAGGGGCAACCGGGTTAGTCGGGTCTTCAGTGCTGGACGCCATGCTCAAAAACGCAGCAGTGTCCAAGATATCAATTTTGAGCCGAAGCCCCGTGCAAATGGCAGAAGATGCAAAAGATCCACGTGTTCAGGTCATCACCCACACAGACTTTGAATCATACAAGCCAGAGCTGCTCGATCAATTGAAAGATGCGGATGGATGTGTTTGGGCCCTAGGGACAAGCCAGACAAATGTCACCAAAGAGTACGAGAGATCCCTTTGTTACATGAATATCAAACTAACAATGAATAGTCAATACGTCAAAATCACCAAAGATTATACCCTAGCAGCTGCAAATGCATTTTCCACAATCAAGTCGTCAGACCATCCCTTCCGATTCATCCATGTATCTGGCGAAGGCGCCACCCAAACTCCCGGGCGATTCTCACCGATCTTTGCGAGAGTAAAGGGCGAGACTGAAACGCTTCTCGGAACGCTGTCAGAGCTAAAGCCAACCTTTCGGGTCGATAGCGTGAGGCCTGCATTCGTTGATCCGGTGACACACGACACCATCAAGCCGTATATTCCGTCTGCCGGAATGACTGGAATTGTCTCGAATATTGGTCTGGCTGTGTTTGGCCCCAGTATACGATATCTCATGAAGTCGATGCATTCTCCAACGGAGCACCTTGGGTCGTTCTTGACGGAAATGGCGATGGGACGCTATGATGCAAAACTGGAGGGTCCAGGGACATTCAGACTAGGGGGAGGTTATGTCGTTGGGAACGTCGGTATGCGGAGGATTTTGGGGCTGTGAGCATCCAAGGGACTATTACTATTATGATAGGAATGGCTTAATATGTATATAAATGTTTAACAAGGTACTACTCTGATTGTTTTTCTTACCCATCCCTAACGACCATAAAATAAACATCACTCTGTGGAAGGTTGACAATCCTTTTTTTTTACTAATCAGTTGACCGGTCGTGGGCATTCAAGAGGGCGGTTATCGCAATTTTGAGCGGCTTTAGGTGTTGTAGCGGCGAAGAGCTATTGATCAACTTCCAGAATTGGAAGGAACTACCATTGGACGCGTACTTTCCTCGAGTGGTATAGAGTGTGAATATAAGCCACACCAAATAGGTCCATATGATCCCTTTGTCAAATCTTATGATTCAAGATGTTTCCGTGCTCACATCTGGAGTTCTCTTCCGAGAGTAAGGTGGAATAAAATGATATAGCATCCCGTGAATGATAGACGCACTCAATGGTGCTATCCAATGTATCCAATGATAAGAAGCAAAATGGGATCCAACCATTGCCCCGAAGCACCGGGCAGGGTTTCCCGCTTTGAACTTGTTAGAATTCCAAGCTTTGCCAGATTGATTTAGAAACTCACAGAACCCGGTGTATCCAATACGGCTAAACCCCGTCACAAATGTACACATTCCTAAAACAATGCCAACAAAGATAGGGCCTAAGGCTGGCCCGAATACAGAGCGCTGTCGAGGATCAAGACCGACACCGAATGAGAGAAAGATCAACGCAAAGTCTGTCGTGAATTCTATGGCGAATGCGCTGCCCGCTGAGACTTTCCTAGTATCAATATAGCAACCTGGAACGATGAACTGGATATATGCCGTCAGCATAAGGTCTTCGCGGCCCAAAGGAGGTGACGTACAAATCTCGTGTCGAAGCTCGCTCTCAACAGCAAACCTGCCATGGCCCCTCCAAAGGTTTGAAATCCAATGTATAGAATGCATCGTGGCAACGTCGCTAGTCGCCCGAAGAATGTGGCGATGGTGATAGTGGGGTTAAGATGCGCTCCAGAGACCGGGCCTGTAGCGAAGATGAACAAAGGAAGGACCAGGATCGCCGTAAGTCCACCAAGCAGGCTGGGTACAAGTGCACCGGTCGCAAAGGTACTTCGTAGTGCCACCATTAGAATAGCCAAAAAAAAAAGGAACTGGAAAAGAATTTACTTCACCGTTTCACTTAGGCCCACAGCTATAAAGCAGGTCAAGTATACCAGCAAACATGTTCCTAGGGCTGTGAATATTAATTTCACTTGCATATTTGTTAGGGATCACGGACCTATAGCTTCAACAGTAGCGGCCTTCCATAGCTCTACCTGTAGAATATGTCGCAAAGATAGGGCATCCTTTAATGGGATCCAGGGAGCAGCGTCGGGAAACTTTTGCAACAATTCTATCTGCGTACAGTTGTTTTTATCCACTGCGAATTCTTGATTGGCACCAATGCGTCCAGCGAATGGGAAGACGGTGGTTGGCGAAGGTAATTCCTCGGCATCATGTCCGCTTCTCCAGAATTTGGCGTGTGGAAGCATGGTCGAAATATCCCAAGGCATGAAATATTGTTTCAAGGAACTTAAGGGACGCAGGAGTGCCCTACGACGGAAATATGTCCTGAGCCTTGAGGTGACGTAGACCATGTCGGGACAGAGAGACGCGAAAGTTTATTATCACAGCAGGCGGGATACCTCAATCACTGTATAAAACACAAGACACATTTCATTTTCTCATGATACGTAGATATGGAAATGACTTCCGCCATTATTGCATTAAACTGCATCTAAATAAGGTTCTTACAGAATCTGCAGACGTCCCTAAGGCGTATATAAGACGAGATTATAACTAAATAGCTCTAACAACGCAGGCAAATTTAGTAGATTGTAGTCCAGCCGCTCTAAACACTCCAAACACTTCAAACACTCCGAAAACTTCGAGAAAAGGGAAGATTCTTCGAAGTATAACCAATCCAAGTGGGTCAGTTTTTTTTTCTTCAGCAGTAGAACTCCCAATGAACATCCGTCGAGTGTGGTGAAACCGGTGAGCTCCGCTGATCAAAAGAAGAAAACCAGAATTTAGTACTCAATCACGTTAGAAAAGTAGCCCTGAAGGGAGATCTCAACTCCAAGTAAAAAATAGAGAAGCCAATCGCATGCCAAGTGATCGACACGTTTAACACCGCGTCTATCAGCTAAGTCTATTGAGCCCCATTTTCGGCAGGAAGGCGTCAAAAAGCGTAACAGCCTTCCAAGGATAAATGCGGGGTTCTACTCACCAACGCGATATTGTTCTTTGTTAAGACAACGAAGGACAGATTTGGGTCCTTTTCATCCAATCAACCCCATGCTGTCGCGGAGATCGGGGTTCACAAAACGCTGATCTCGACCTATAAAAGTTACTCAATAGATAATTCTCCTCATCTGAATAAGAAAACTCCGAAAGAAAACTCCGAAAGAAAACTCCTAATGCTTATTTATGACATGCGATCGATTTTGCCTCCCCGGAGAATATAAATAAAGAGAGATAAACTGCTGCTGTCTTTGAAGATCACACCACATTCCACTTTTCTTCCACACACACAATGAAGACCTTCCAACTTGGTAGCATTCTCGCTCTATGCAGCATGGTTTTTGCAACCGCAATGCCGGACGCCTCGATCTCTGGTACAAATGCATGCGTAAAAGGGCCAGGTCCCAACAAGCCAATTGTGCCGGGCCCCGAGTGTGGGGACTTCTAGGGCTGGACTCTATATCAGAGCGGATATCCTCAGGAAAGACATGTAAGTGCTTTTTTTTTCCCAGTGCTTTTATTCCAAAACATCAACTTACTCTCGTCTATTAGCCCTGCTTTTGAACGCGTTTGACCAACATGGCTAGTCCACCTATCTGTCGCGGTAATTGCTTTCCCACATGGGATGCATATATCTAGTTGGAAATGCTGCATTCTGATTTTTTGGTTATTTGTGGCTTTCAGTACTGTGACTATTTCTGTTACAGGCTATCTTGTATGACACAATATCTCGCGCTCCTTTCTCTGTTGCCTATGTGTGCGGTGATTGGCATCCTACAAATATCAGTTGTTCCTCGAGCAGACGGTAATTCTATGTCGTACGTACCATGTTTTCTAATCATTTCAAATCATTTCAAAACATCATGGTTCTATTATAGTTCACATAGCTTCTTCCCCTAAGTTTGGGTTTGTAGAACCGAAGAGGAATGTCCAATGAAGGAACTATATATAGACCGGATAAATGACATGCTTATTTTGGTCTATAGCTCCTAAGGTAACTACGTCTGTGCATTTATAAACCAGTTAGTGCCTTCTTGTTTATTCATTTTGGGTGTCTTAATTGAAACGCACTAATCACCCAGATAATATTCAACGCCCTGATGGTAGTCTCGGCATTTTGGGAAAAGATAGTCCGACGCTTCGGAATGACTCTTTCCGAGTGACCGGGAAACTTACTTAGTTGGATTAAATTATCTATCCAAACATCAAGATGTTTCAGGGATCGGATTCTTCGATTACTACGGGCGCTCCGTTGTATTGAAACAACCACCACTCCACATGGAGTCCCACACGGAGTTGGGAGCTCTTGGCGGGGCTATATGAGCTATGTCCGCCGTGCGGAGTAGACCCCAGCGAATTTATACCCACAGAAGCCGACCTTGTGCATATCCTCAACAAATGGGGCCTTTGCGTCGAGTCTGCAGACTCTCCGCTCCTAGAACGGAAATCATCCAGCCGCCAAGGAGCCAGAAACGCCACGCATTGGTGGAACTATAAACAAATTCACGGAGCACTATGCAGGAACGGAGGTCTAGCTAGATGCTAATTCTCCACCTTCCACCATGCAGCGTTTCAGCATAAAGGGACAGAAGTCCCCTCCTATATATATTGTGCTGCTTGTCTGCCCTTCAACGTCTATTGTGTGACACGAACAAGTTTCTCCACATGATGTTTTTCAAGTCCCTGGCCATCGCTTCGTTAGCCCTTTTGGCTGACCAGGCATCCGCCGCCTTCGGAATTACTACTAGCGATGCTTCGTATGTAATCGATGCTGGCTCTTCGAACCCCCTCAAATTTACTGTCAACCGGAAAAACTGTGACATTAATTCCATAAATTACTATGGATCTGAGCTCCAATACAAGTCGACTGGTTCTCATATCGGATCCGGTCTTGGTAGCGCAACTGTCTCTGCGACTGAGAGTGGTAGGTTCAGAAACAAGATAACTATTGGAAAATGTCCTGATCAATATAGGCGACTACATCAAGGTGACATGCGAAACATCCACTTTGACGCATTATTATGTTGTCCACAAGGGAGATTCGACCATCCACATGGCAACATACACATCTGCGGGTTAGTGTTCTTGGTGTTCAAGTGTGGTGTCTCTACTCATGATTGTCTTCAGAGCCCAGTATTGGAGAACTTCGATATATCGCGCGCCTGAATGCAGACCTGCTCCCCAACGAAGAGCCATTTGGCGAAGTGTCCAATATTGGAGGTGGTTCTGCTGTTGAGGCAGAGGATGTGGTAAGTTCCCTCTTAGTATGGTTCTTAATTGGTACACACAGCTAACACATATCAGTTCTTAGTTGACGGAGAAACGCGAAGCAAGTTCTACTCTAGCCAACGATTTATTGATGACAATATCCACTGTAAGAAAACCTCCACCGTGTTTAAGGTGACTCAACCTAACACAAACAGGTGTCGCTGGAAGCGCACACCGCGTCTGCATGATCTTAAATCAATACGAAACATCCGCTGGCGGACCTTTCCAGCGGTAAGCTCCCCGGCCGACACGACTTGATCCAGGCTAATATGCACCAGTGATATCAACACCAACAATGTCGGCTCTTACACTGGCCTATACTGGTACATGGTATGTAACTACTATCACTCAACCAATAGCAGCATCTTACTCTATACAGAACTCCGGACACGTTAAGACCGAGACGTACCGCCAGGGCTTGCACGGCCCGTACTCGATGACCTTCAGCCGGAGCGGTACCCCCAGTTCCAAACTCGACACATCGTTCTTTGCCGACCTCGATATCAAGGGATATGTTGCCACATCTAAGAGAGGCTATGTTAAGGGTACTGCATCCGGGGCTGACTCGACTTTCAAATGGGTGATCCACTGGTACGTTCAACGCAGGTCGTACCTGAATGAGCACATATCTAAATCTAAGATAGGAAAAATGATGATGCACAGTACTGGACCTACGCTTCATCTTCCGGGGCTTTCACCTCCCCCGCCATGAAGCCAGGAACCTACGACATGGTATACTATCAGGGCGAATTCGCCGTTGCCACCTCGTCGGTGACTGTTACTGCCGGATCAACCACGTCGAAGAGTGTCTCCGGATCTGTGAAGACAGGAAAAACAGTGTTCAAGATTGGAGATTGGGATGGAACGTAAGTGTATTGTTTTAGTCTACGCAGCCGTTCCGATATTGACTACCTATAGACCGAACGGCTTCCGAAACGCGGCCAACCAGCTCCGCATGCATCCCTCCGACAAGCGCATGTCTTCCTGGTCCCCGGGAACGTACACAGTTGGCAGCTCTAAACTCTCTGATTTCCCCATGGCTCTCTTCAAAGCGGTGAACTCACCATTGACAATTAAATTCACGGCATCTTCTTCACAGACTGGAGCTGCGACCCTGAGAATTGGTACAACTCTTGCCTTTGCGTCTGGTCGGCCCCAGGTTGTGGTATGTTCAAACTATATCCTCCATCTTTAGGCTTTTGGTTTGCATCTAATGCTTTAAATAGGTAAACAAATATTCGGGCGACATCCCATCTGCCCCAACTAACCTCAACTCCCGTGGCGTGACTCGCGGCGCATACAGAGGTCTCGGAGAGGTTTACGATATTGAGGTTCCGGCTGGAACTATCGTCGCTGGAACTAACACTGTAAGGACTTTGAAGCCAGTCAGATGATACGATGCTAATTTGCCTTAGATCACCATCAGTGTTGCTTCTGGTAGCTCTGGAGATGATTACCTGAGCCCGAACTTTGTGAGTAACTTTCTGGTCGTCTCGTCTTTTCGATGGAAGCTTACCTGTTTCAATAGATCTTCGACTGTGTGGAGCTCTTCCAGTAGATATCTGGGACAGGCTATGGAGTTTGGAATGCAGCGGAGCAGAAGATATAATTTTTCTTTTCAGAGTAAGAAGAATACAAATAACCGTATATTGCTTTATATAACTCAACTACCTACATACATGTATGATATAGATGCGCTTAAGAGGTGGTGACTATTAACCCCAATATCAAACATGTCATAAATATGTATAGTTGGACTACATTCTAAACCGAGATATAATACGCTTAAAAAGAAAATCTAAGCCAGAGAAAATAAATACATAGAACGATCGCCACTCAAGCCCTTGAATGAACCAACCTCCCCCCAACCCAAACAGCCTTCACATTCCGATCATCACCACTCCAAACCCACTTCTGAATCTTCTCATCCCAAGTCTCCGTCCCAAACAAATCAACATTCCCTACAGGACCAGCCTGCACAAGATTCGCACTCCCATCACCAGGAACCCCATCCAAAGGACTCTTCTCCACCGACTTAACCTCACCCAGCCGAATCAACTGCACATCCCACAACATCCCCATATCAAACCCACCAAGATCGCTCCCCATATCAACAACCGCAGCTCCACCACGTGTAGCAAGGTAAAGACTCTCCTGGACAGACAATTTCTCCCGTCCATCAGCCCCATATCCATCCGCACCCCGAGGATGATCCCTCTGCCATGCAGCCGATTGACCCAACAACCGCGAAGCGAGACAAGCCTGCCGCACCGCCTCAAGAATACTAGGACTATACCCCCCACTGACATCCGTGCCCAGACCAACCGTAATCCCGTCATCAAGCAGCGTCCTAACAGGACAAATCCCCGATCCCAGCGCCGAGTTCGACGCCGGACAGTGGGAGATCTTCGCTTCGCGCATGCGGATCAGAGCCCTCTCATCCGCAGATAGATGCACCGCGTGTGCGAGGATCGTGCGCGGCGTGAGAAGATTGTACTTATCATAGACAGCGGCGTAGCTGTCCGCCTCAGGAAAGAGTTCCTTGACGAGCGCAAGCTCGTTGATGTTCTCCGAGATATGCGTTTGGATATGCAGTGGAGGCGAATAGCTCGCTGCCAATTTGCCGAGACTCTGTAATGCGGGTCTCGTGCATGAGGGCGCGAAACGCGGCGTGACAATCGGTTTCACGAGCTTTCCTTCTGGATCCAGGGTGTGGATGAACTCGATTGTCTGGTGGGTTGCGTGAACGGAGTCGTCTGCGCTGAAGTCGCGGTAGTAGTCTACGCAGAAGTCTGGGTTGTCCATGCATGCGCGGCCGATGAAAGCGCGTTGGCCGCGGGTGTGGCAGAGTGTTGAGAGGGCGTTTGTAGCTGGGACGTGGTTTGTTGCGTAGTAGGAGGCGCAGGTTGTGCCGTGGGACAGAGTGCGGGAGATTACTTGGTCGTAGATTTCTTGAGCTAGGAGGGGTGTTTCTTTGGGGTCGGTTTGGGTTTGGTGGCCTGTTTTTGGGTCTGGTGGAGATCCGAAGCGTGACTCTACGGGAAATGTGTAGGTCTCTAGCCAGTCTAGAAGAGTTGATGAGCCGAAGAGACCCGCGTTGGGGTATTGCGGGGCATGGATGTGAGTGTCTGGGGTGATATGTAGTTAGTATCAAGGCTTGGACTTTGGGAAGTTGGATATAATGCATACCGATAAATCCCGGGAAGAAAAATTCATTTTGTTCTTCATCCGCGGTAACAATCTTCACTCTGGTCTTCGAAGCATGACCATTGGCTTGGGCCTGGGCCTCAACGGCGTCGATATCAACCCACCCACTCCGACTCATCAATTCGGCGAATCCATTGTCATCAGTGACTTGCCAGTCCCAACCTTGAATGCGGCCATCAGCAGCAGAGACCCATAATGCTCCTTGGTTGCGAGACAATTCAGGCTTGGAGCCGGCGTCCGGCAAAACCGATTGAATGAATGTGCCGCGATAGACAGTAAAAGCATAATCCGTTTGCGAGCCAATGTCGCTAGCAATCGAGCCCATATTACCGGTAAGGTATTTCAAAATTCTAATTATTGCCGTGTATGATCAAGTTGAGGATGAATAGGATGAATGTATGCAGTCGTGTATACCGCTCTCTAGAAACTCAATCAGAAGTATCGGTATATATTATAGACGGAGAGCGCAGATCGATCTCCACAGTAGAAGTAAAAAGACTCAAAGACCAAGTCAAAACTAACAAGGCGAGAAAAGAAGGTCAGAACACATTTATATATCTGTCTTGTCGGTGCTTCTTTTGGCTAGCTGTTGTCAAGCGAGGGGCATTAGAAGCTAATATTGCTCGGAAAGAGTGGGCCTCGAGTTGTGGAGAACTTCCAAGGTTGTTCCTGCTTACAATGTTCTTAAGGTTCCTGAGGAGCATTTGTGACCTTGAATCGATGGGGTGGGATGGATAGATTGTAGTGGGTTGACTGGATGATTAGGGCCGCAGAGGTTATTGGAGAGGGCGGGGGTCGGCCGTCTCCGATGACGATACATGGGGGATACGGTATTTGGAGCGGGTGAGTTTATTTTAGTAGGGTAATTTACTGCAAAATCGGTTACGTATGGTAATATATCAGCGATAAGGCCGTCAAAAGCCTCGAGTTTATAATATAAGGCCGGTAAATAATGATTGTGATTGTGATCCTTATTAATTATACTAGTAACTAGCTAGTTATAAAAAGTTATAAAGTGTATAATACGATAGGTAGGGTTTCTTTACCAATTATTATCATAATCTAGATTACTAACTAACCGGCCCTTACATTTTTGTACCAAAATTACAGACCCTCATCTAGTGCTAGGATCCTTATTATAGCTTTCAGCTTCTTCTTTATCGATTCTTTTGTATTATTCTTGGCATCCATGGATGCTGGATGATCATGTTGAATCAATCCAACCGTCGTAAGGACGTCGTCTGTAGGTAGTCTTTTTCTACCGTCATCAAAAATAAGAAATGTTGAATGTATACACAGAGAAAAGGTCAGCCCCAAAACAATGAGCCCCCATATAAAAAAAAAGCAATTAGCGCGGCATGGGTATCATAGATCTATATAGATCTGTATCTATTCGCTGTCCTCGACAGGCCCGCAAGTGCAGAACAAGTTCTGGTCACCAAAGGCATCATCGACACGAGTCACGGTAGGCCAGAACTTCTTCTCCAAAAGCAAAGGCAACGGGTAAGCAGCCTGCTCACGAGTGTAAGGGCGGTCCCACTCAGCGATGAGCAGGTCGCGCTGAGTGTGCGGGGACATCTTCAACACATTACCCTCACGGGGCTGGGCACCAGACTCGACCTGGCTGATCTCCTTGCGGATGGAGATCAAGGCATCGCAGAAGCGGTCAAGCTCGGCCTTGTTCTCGGACTCGGTGGGCTCGATCATGAGGGTGTTAGCGACGGGCCAGGACATGGTCGGGGCGTGGAAGCCGTAGTCCTGGAGACGCTTGGCGATATCGATGGCCTCGACACCGCAGGTGTCCTTGAAGGCGCGCACGTCGAGGATGAACTCGTGTGCACAGCGGCCGTGGTCGTTGGTATACAGGATCGAGTAGTAGGGCTTGAGGCGGGAGAGGATGTAGTTGGCGTTGAGCAGGGTGATCTTAGTGGCGTGGGTGAGACCACGGTCGCCCATCATATTGATGTAGTTGAAGGTGATGGGCAAGATGCTGGCACTACCCCAGGGAGCAGCGGAGATGGGAGGGGAGGAGGTATCACCACGCTTGGACTGCAAGTACTCGCTAGTAGGGTGCGAGGGCAGGAAGGGACGCAGGTGTTCACCGACGCCAATGGGTCCGACTCCGGGGCCACCACCACCGTGGGGGATACAGAAGGTCTTGTGAAGGTTCAGGTGGCACACGTCGGCACCGATCTCACCAGGAGAGCAAAGACCGATCTGGGCGTTCATGTTGGCACCGTCCATGTAGACCTGACCACCATGCTGGTGTACCAGGCGGCAGGCCTCCTTGGCACCGGGCTCGAACACACCGAAGGTGCTGGGGTAAGTGATCATGAAAGCAGCCAACTCGTCCTTGTGTTTCTCACACTTAGCCTTAAGGTCCTCAAGATCAAGGTTACCCGTCTTGATGTCGCACTTGACGGTCACCACGCGCATACCAGCCATGGCGGCACTAGCGGGGTTGGTACCGTGAGCAGAGACAGGGATCAAGCACAGGTTGCGCTTGGCATCGCCCTTGGCCTCGAAGTACTTCTTGATAACACGGAGACCAGCGAACTCACCCTGGGCACCCGAGTTGGGCTGCACAGTAACCTCGGCCATGCCAGTGATATCGGCCAGCTGCTGCTCCAGATCGTCGATCATCTTTGTGTAGCCCTTGGCTTGCTCGGCAGGCATGAAGGGGTGGATCTGGGAGAACTCAGGCCAGGAGACAGGGATCATTTCCGTGGTAGCGTTGAGCTTCATGGTGCAAGATCCGAGGGGAATCATAGAGTGGGCCAGGGAAAGATCCTTCGATTCAAGGTGGTGGATGTATCGGAGCATCTCAGTCTCGGAGTGGTAAGTGTTGAAGACCGGGTGGGTCAGGTAAGAGGAGGTACGCTCAAGGGTGGCGGGGATAGTTGTGATACCAAGAGTGCCATCAACCTCGACGGGAGAGGCAGACTTGTGAGCGGCAAAGACATTCAAAATGCCCTTGACCTCATCCCGGCCAACGGTCTCGTCGAGAGAGAGACCAACCTTGTTTCCCCCAAGGCGGCGGAGGAAGACAGAGGCAGCCCGAGCTTCGGCCATCAAGGCATCAGCCTCGGAAGCAGTGGGCAGCTCGATGGCCAGAGTGTCAAACACAGCGCCGCCATCAGCGCTGTTGGAGCGGAGGGGGACATCATAGCCCAGGCCGACAAGCTTCTCGCGGAGCAGTGAAGTCATGGACATGATACGCTGGGCAATGGATTTGAGGCCAACAGGGCCGTGGTAGACAGCATACATGGCAGTCATGTTAGCAAGCAAAGCCTGAGCAGTGCAAATGTTGCTAGTAGCCTTCTCGCGGCGAATGTGTTGCTCGCGAGTCTGCAGAGCCAGACGCAGAGCCCGGTTACCGAGGCGGTCCTTGGACACACCAACGACACGACCAGGGACCTTGCGCTTGTACTTATCGGCACAAGCGAAGAAGGCGGCATGGGGGCCACCGAAGCCCATAGGAACACCCAAACGCTGGGCACTTCCGAAGGCAATATCAGCGCCAAACTCGCCGGGGGCCTTCAGCACGGTCAAAGCCAACAGGTCAGTGGCCACGCTGAAAGTACCGCCCTGGCCGTGAATGGAGTCACCCAGAGCCTGGAAGTCGTAGATACCTCCCTCGGTATCGGGGTACTGGGCAAGGACACCGATTAGGTGGTCCTTCTGGTCCTTGACGATCTTGAAGTCGTCAGCCAAGATATCTCCGATGACGAGGTTGATTCCGAATCCCTCGGCGCGAGACCGCATCACTGCAATGGTCTGCGGGTGGCAGAGGTGAGATACAACGAAGGACTTGTCCGCCTTCTTCTGCTTGGAAGCGGGCATTGTGGCAAAGGACATGGTCATGGCTTCGGCACCGGCGGTGGCTTCGTCCAAAACGGAGGCATTGGCGAAGGGCATACCAGTCAGATCAGCAGTAAGGGTCTGGAAGTTCAGCAGAGACTCCAAACGTCCCTGACTGATCTCGGGTTGGTAGGGTGTGTAGCTAGTGTACCAGGCAGGGTTCTCGAGAACATTGCGCTGGATGACGGGGGGCACAATGGTGGGGTAGTAGCCGGTTCCAATGTAGGTCTTGCCGGAGATATCAATCTGCTTCCGGTATGTGTCCAGCAGCTTGAGCATATCGGTTTCACCCAAACCACCCTGCACGCTGGAACGGTACAGGCTGATATCGGCGTGGGGCTCGGAGACCTTGAGGTCCTTCTTGGAGAGAATGTCCTCGGGCAGGACCTGCTTCACGAAGTCATCCAGAGACGCTACCGGCGGGTCGAGCACAGCGAGCATCTGTGCTGCGGCGTCCGGGGAGGGACCAATGTGGCGGCGGGGGAAGGTATCGAGAGGCTGGAAGATATCCTGGGGGTGGGGATCTCCATGATCGGTGATGGAGCTAGTATAGACACCACGACGGGTCGCGGGCTGCGAGGTGTGCAATGCTCTCCTGGTGTTCAATGGTGACAATGAGGCTCGGGCAATTGTGGGCACGCGAACCCGCGACCGCAGAGCAAGCTGGCGGCCGCCGCGAAGGGCAAACAATGATGCCGCCATACTGAGACCGGAGGATAATGAGGGCTTTTTGGATAAGCACTCAACACATCCACAAGTAAATCAGTAAATTAGTAAATCAATGAGTCGGGAGAATAAAGAAGACAAAAGTGCCAGAACTGTAGAAATTAATATTTATTGCCCACACCTCCTTCCTTTTCCCTGTCCGAATGTCCGATGGCGGAGAACCTGTCGGGAAACTTTCCAGCGGCGATAAGAGATTATGTGAACCCTGGTTATCCGACCAATCACAGCTGTCACCGTTTGCCATCAGCCCCAGATCGACCACTCACCGCCTTCTAGCCGGAGCAAATGGCCGGTTTCCCGCCGGAAAAGTCGCTGTACATCTACTCCACGAATTCCCCCCACCGAGGGGGAAGCTCCGATGGTATCATAGCTTTCCTTGAGCTTCGGTTCATGCGGGTCATTTAGGGAAAAATATTCAACATGGAAAAGGCCTGTTTTAGCATTACTATCTTGATGCTATCTAGGGCATGAATATATTCCCTTGACCTCAAATCGTATATCGGAAAGCCGCATCACCCTCAATGACCCGCTTTCCCCGGTCCGCCTGCTTATTACAGATTCGGAACCACAGACTCAAAAACAGAACCAGCAAGATGATGAGAATGTTGCACCTGGGAACACAGTCAGTACATGAACACAATCTGAGAAAGGGGGAAAGACCTACGCGATAGCAGCATACATTCCGGGCCGGTACCCAGGTGCGTCCTGTTCCCGGAACACCAAACTACTCACGATACCACCGAGACCTCCGAAACCTACAAGTGTAGCACTGGAGAAAGCACGCGTCCATTGTCCACGCACATTGTTCGCCTGGTATGCCATGCAAGCTGGGATATTAGCATTAGCACCGGCAACAGTGAAGAACACGCCGACATAGCGGACGGCATCGCTCTTAGCGAATCCCATCATTGGCAGGCCGATGATGGCGAGCAGGGCGTTGAAAATTAGAACCGGTGCACGCATACGGTACTTGTCGCCAACCCAGGCAGTGCTGTACATGACGATTCCTGCGAACCCGTAGGGCGGGGCGACAAGGCATTGGGCTTCGCCTACACCGTATCCCATGCCGTTCATGAGGATGATGGGTAAGAAATAGGCAATGGCGTAAGTCACGGTAGTGAGACAGCTGGGATGCGGTTAGCGGGAGTTGAGTCTCTTTGGAAAGGCAACGCACAAGAAGATCATGGCAAAGCCCCAGATCTTAAGATCCGTTGCAGGTTGCAGGAACTTCTTGAGAGAGAAGGCTTCCATATCGCCATCATTTCGGTCCTTGTTAATGCGACGGACAATGAATGCGCATTCTCTCTCATTTAGGAAGCGCCAGGACTTGTGTGCGCGGTCAGGGAAGTCGACGAGGAAGAAGAAGCACAGGATGCCAATAAAGCCGGTGATCTACATTGCTTGTTAGCTTGGTGGTTTTGTTTCGGTCGACCCAACTCTGCATACCACTCCCTCAAGGATGAAAATCCATCTCCAGCCGGTCAACCCATGCTTTCCGTCCAATTGCATCAGACCAAACGCAAGGATACCCGCCAATGCAGAAGCGACACATCCAATGAGATAGAAAACGGAGAATCGCTTTTGAACGTCATCTTTGAAGAGTCAGCATTGTGCAGTTACTTGAGATGTCTTTTACCGATGTCTCTCTTACATCGAGTATACCAGCAAGATAGCAAGTAGACACAACCAGGGAAGTAACCAGCTTCCAGCACACCCAAAAGCACACGCGTTCCAACCAACGCGCCCCAGTCCTGGACGAATCCCATTCCCTGTGCCAGTCAATAAACCCGAGTCTTGGTGTTAAGGAAGCAGGAAGCCCTTACAATCATGATGCCGGCCCAGCATACAATAATCGAGCCCAGGAAATATGTTGGGCCAACTTTTCGAATAATGACCGTCATCGGTGGCTGGAAGATGATGTAGGGTACGAAGAACATGAGGACGATAATGGACTATTCAGATGTTAGCCATTCGTCTTCTGAAAAATGCGATGTGTTTGAACTGACATAACGTTGGCCAATGTCGAGTCGCAATTCCTGTTTCAATCTACTCTAGAGGTTAGCCATCGCTACACACGATTTTCCTGCACGACTGTGGTCTTACCCTGCAACGGCGGCCATGCTGAGATTTGTCCGATCCATGAGCGAGATGCAATAAGCCAATCCGGTCATAGTCACCAGACGCAGATCAATTCGTCGAATAATCTTCTTCTTCTCCTGTGGCGTGAATTCGTCATCCTCATCATCGTTATAGCTGGGTGGGGGACTCTTCCCAGCGATATCCTCGATGCGGTGGTCACCAGGTGGTTTCTCCTCAATTGGAGTCATGGTTCCCATACTAATATTAATGTGTCCAACCCGAATTGAAGTATTTAATAGAAAGATAATATGTAGGGGAAAGTAAGAAAAAAGAAATCCAACTGTCTGGCCAGAAATAGAAGACAGAGCTGCACCCTTATCTATCAAACGACTAGACTAGCAAGGATGCAGGAATTTTATATCTTAACAGGGAGACAGGCCTAAAAGAATTCAAATCCATTCCTAAACCAGCCATTCAAGATCGGCGCTCGCCTATTACAACCCAGTTCAATGTGGCTAGGAAAATCTCCAAGAAACAAGTCAATCGAGAGCGCAATAGCCGGCTAAGAGCCTCGGGACAAGCATAAGTGCCATAGAAGAAGGCCATACACCGCATTATTGTCCGAAAAAAATGAGGGGGAAGTCACCCCACTTAATGACAGCCTCTGCGAGTCATCTCTTACGCAGTGAGCTGGTTGCGATCGGTGGCGGCCGCTTCTGGACATAATCCGGGGGCGATGGGGGGAGTAAATGCGGGGGAAGGTACTTGGCAACTTGGCAAATGGTGCGTTGACTACGTGATACACTTTTTGGTCCCCTCGTTTGTTTGGGGATTTCAATCTGATGGTTGGTTAGGGACGTCACCTTTGTGGAACTGGGATGATCTGTTCTATCTCTTGATCTATTCTAAGGTTGCCAATGTTGCTTAGTGTTCCTTTGACGTTTCAATTTCCACAAATTTCCAGATAAGTACGCTATTATTGTTCTTTTTTAATAGAGAAATCTACGGAATCCCCTCCTTGCTTTTCAAAATTCCAAGTTAGTAAAGAGACATCTCGTACAGCCAGGTGGTTAAAGGAGTGTCACCTGGGTAGGGTTCTGGCCAAGGGTCAGCTATGAGTTTATGAGGGAACTCTTAACATTCCATGTCTCTTGATACGTCGGAGCTAAAACCATGATGGGTAATGCCGAAAGTGTAATTTCCCATGTGGAAAAGCCATAACCCTGAACGGGTTAATGTACATTAGATAGAATATCGTATATGGTGATATCATGATATCATCAGGCACAAAGACATGGATAATATAGGCTATATCCAAGCAACTCTAGGCTCCTATTGTAAGTTCATTCAGACTATAGACCCACTATAAACACCATGTGATCCATATGAGATATCCCCCGAGTCCATATTAGAGTTGTTATAAGAACACAGAACCAGAATATAGGTGGATAAAAAGTGTCGCCCAGATTCAAAACAGAACCAAATTTCATTTTTATACCTCGGTTCAATCGGGTTAACCTTCAAAACTACCAACCCAATTAACGGTAACTTTCCTCATCCTCGTATTCGTCCCCTTCTTCATCCTCTTCTAAGAGAAGTCTCTCGCGTTCTTCCTCATTCGCCCGATCCTGCTGTCTCAGCTGTCTCACAGACACGAAAACAAAAGTCACGAGCGCGGTTCCAACAATGAATCCCGCAACTGCCAAGACAGCATTGATTGGAATTGGGTTTCCATCAAACGTATGATGCGTTAATGCGTCGAGACCGTACTGAGAGAAATTGGCGAGTCCCGAGAGGCAAATAATGGCGCCGTACACACGCCCAAACGTAGCAAAGCCGAAGACTTTGGTGGTATAATCACTGGAGCCAAGGTTAGCACATAGAATATAACAGTGGATGGAAACAGAACAACATACGACATGGCGGAGTAATATAGAGGCCGGAGTAAGACAAAGAGCACAACGGTCATATATCCAGCCCAGACTGCCGGGATGGAGTTCAGCACACCAATAACCGTGGTGAAAAGTACAATCACCCCAAGCATAGTTGGCACACTAAGGCGATCAAGCAGGTACCCGATCGCAGGTGTGAAGATAACACCACCGACAGGCAGTGCGACGTCGAAAAAGGCACCTATTTTATCCGCCTGCTCGCTCGATCCGAGCATGTACTCATATTGTGAGCGAATCGTCGCGATAAAGTAGTTCATACGAATCATCTGCAAAACGGTCATCACCGTAATCAGGATAAACCATGGTGTAGCCATCTGCCTGTGCGCCGGCAGGCCGTGCATTACACCCCAGACCGAACTCGTCTGTTGGCGATCCTCTTCTCGATCCGCGCGCATCTGCCGCTCATCTCTATCACCGAGCACCCCATCGATCTGGCGGATCTTTTTCTGTCGCCGCTCCGCTCGCTTCTTTCGCACG
Organism: Penicillium thymicola; assembly: GCA_030142185.1. Lineage (NCBI taxonomy): Eukaryota > Fungi > Ascomycota > Eurotiomycetes > Eurotiales > Aspergillaceae > Penicillium > Penicillium thymicola. The sequence continues at coordinate 87,961 of LACB01000063.1, forward strand.
CTGTTTAGCTCCGACGTGCTCTCGATTTCATCGTCGGAGTCGTGAACATCCCGTGTGGCATCTTCGGCCCTTTCCATTTTGTTTTCCAATTGCAGTGTCGAGACATAGTCGCGCGCTGGCATTATGGTCACCAGTGCGATAAAAATACACACGGGGACTATCAGATATCCCAGGAAGAACTTATCCGGGGTGAAAGATCTGCCAGAGGCCTCATATATGAGCCGGTAGGAGAGGAACACCACAGCAGAGGCATCGAATGCACCAGTCACCAATGCGACGATCGAGCCCGCATATTTGGGGAACGCATTCGCGATCTGGAAAGACGGAACAAATAAAAAGGTACCTGCCAGGGCGAGGAAGAAATTACCCGCGATATATCCATCGAAGCCGGTTTCATGGAATGCAAAGGCCATAATGACACCGCCGATAGCAAGCAACAGGCAAGCAATGAACCAGCAGACGCGTGATCCGCATCGATCCACAATCGTCCCAACTGGCAGGGCGGAGATATTGGCTGTTATCGAAGCAATGGCGAAGAACAGGTTGAGTCTAGTAGGCAGTTGGTCAGTTGCAAGTATAACTCGGAGTGGTCTGTGCAACAAACATACCGAAGGTCCTGCTGTGAGCACAGCTCAAGCCCTTCTTTTATTTCTGAAGGAGTGCAAAACTCGTGATAAACGCCTTCGTCAACGAGGACAGGCTTAAGCGCTGCGAAGCCAAACACGATTCCCGACGCGCTCCAGCACGCGAGCACAGTGACAGCGACCTGGGCTGGAAGGTGTCAGCTGTTTGTCCTACACTAGGCCGAAGAATACATACCTATTCTCTTTGCGGGGGAATGTTTGTACGCTGGTGTTCCAGGCCGCGTTTCTGCGACCGGGATACCCTCGCTCGGAGGTTGGAGAACATCGTAGCTGATTTTTCGGCGAATGTGAGCGAAGTCGCAGTCGTCAACTAAGTCTGATTCGAGTTCGCGATCGATACCGTCAATAGCAGAAACATGCTGCACCAGTGACATTGCTCTGTGTTGAACAGATGGGA
>LACB01000630.1:0-13940 GCA_030142185.1 Penicillium thymicola
CATGCCTACTACCTGATTGGGAAAGAGGTCATTGTTTGCATTGTTTGCCTGCAGAGAGATCCAGCTACTATATCAACCCCTCTGGATCTCTCTCTGCATCTTTCTCTTCTTCTCCCCATCTTTGCTTTTCTCGTTAAATGCACTCTTTCATTTAAAGACTTGGCTCGTAACATCTAGTACTTTGCTTCAGAGCTTCTGAATCGCTCCCGTTTCCTCAAGAACTTTTTGTCCGTCTTTCGCTGCCCGGATCGCAAGAAAAATGGCGGAGGCGTTTCCAAGTCCGCGTAATCGACGACGCCGCCTCCGGGAGTCGGAGGATAATGAAGGGGATATGGAAATCGAACACTACGTCTATCGTACTGACCCATTTCGAAACATTAGCTTCCCAAATCCCTATCCGACAGCCCTTAATGTTACCATCATGAGTGCTGAGGAAGATCCTACACAGCATTTGCACCGTGAGATCTTTAACACCCTCGACCAGCATGGTCTGCCGGCGGAGCCACTTTTTCATATGTTGACTGCAACCATCCCCGGTGCCAGCTTTCCTCTGCTTCGGGTCGTTGTTGCGGGTCATCATTCGGCTTCAGTGTCCCTAGGACCCATCAAAGACGATCTCACTACACTTCTCGGCAACCATGGCCTTTCCCAGATACAGGTGGAGGTGATCAACGGGGACCACTTTTATCTCCCTACTTTGTTCCCGATTCACTCAACAACTGAGCTTGCCATTACGTTTCATCATCTTAAGGATGAGATCGTCCGGATTCTCGACGAGACTCTTGGAACAAAATGGCAACTGGTTTGTCCGTTCAATATTGGCAGGGATTCCCGTTCCGCACACCCAGCCCTTGTTGTTGGTGTTCTACCCTCAACAACTGCAAACTGGTTTCAGCTACAAGCCCACCTGACCTATCAACTTACATCACACATCCCTCCTCTTTTTACAGACATCGAGTTCCTCCCTGGGAAACTCAGCCTCCTTGGGGATGGTGATCCCGTCTCATTCACAGATCACGTCAAAGGTCCTGGGGACATTCCGAGGGGTTCTCAATCGGCATTCGAGGAGATAATAACGCAGGTACCCTAGGTGGCTTTGTGGAGGTTACACATGACGGCAAAACGCATCGTGGCCTCCTGACCAACTACCATGTTGTGCGTCCCTCCCCCCCCACATGTTAACCTTGATACAATCGATCGTAAGGGCGTATCTCCTCTCTCGCCTGTCCCCTCCCAGGGGGCAATCACTGTTGAATCTCTAGCCAGGATAGACCGTGACTATACCCTGACCGATCTTGACAACCAACTACAAGCCATGGCGACACAGAAGGCTCGGGTCGAAGACTTCATCCAGCAACGGCAGCTCATTGGCAAGGCACCTCTCGTATCTTCCCAAGAGCATCTTGAAGACATGGAAACCTGCGAGAAAGCTCTGATTGCAACGCGCCCAATCATCCAGGCGATGCCATACGTCCTAAGTGACGCCCATTCTGCCTCGGGCCTCTTATTCCATGGCCGACGTGTTATTGATTGGGCTTTCGTTGAGCTAACCCCGGAGGCCGAGGAGCGCTTCTTTAAGCCCAACCGAATGCCCGAAGTCCCAAGGAACCAGATGCCTCCAACCGACCTCTCCAGCCCACCTCCGGTTCTACTCCGAGCAGGTGCCCGTCTCGAGCAATTTGGCTTGTTACAGAAAGACAAGTACTATGTCAAACAAGGGCGCACCACCGGCGTCACGGGTGGAGTGTGCAACGGTGTGCTGCCTGTTTGCCGATGGCCGACACTATACGATATCAATGGTAATGCCGTCGACAGCAAAGATCTTCGTACGGAGGAGTTCGTGATTACGGGTACCAAAGGTCCCTTTATTGAGTCTGGTGACTCTGGCTTATTTGTCGTGGATTCGACTGGGGCCGTTGCGGGCCTCGTGTTCGCCGAATACACACACAACTTACAGGCCGTCGCACTCGCATTAACAGTCCCGGATCTTATGGAGACGATGAGGGGTCCAATTGAGGGTCGCGTTTCTCTCCGTCTCCCATAATTTCCTTGCGGCGCTTTGAGTCAGTATGGATGAATCTGTACTCGTTCTTTCCTGTATGATAACCTATTTTTAGTTCAAAAGAATCGTTCCTTGCTGAATCCTTTGAGTCTCAAACAATTATCTCAAGTGTTGGCCCAAATTTACGAACCTGGTTTTGCCATGGAGGCGACCTCTATTTACATACTTAGTCGCCGGTAAGTCGGCAAGTCCTCCCCTCTCAGCCAAGCTGTAACCTCCCCCTTTCCCCTCTCCATTTCCCCTCCCCACTTACCACGTCTCGCATGGCATGTCCGAGTAATGTTGAAACTTTATGACTCCGTCCCTCGCGTGTTCAATTACCCTTCAACTCCGATACATCCCGTGCTGGCATTAATTACCTCCAAGCACACCACTTGAAAGTGATAAAGACGGCACAGTCAATTTGTCTATAACTAATTAATTTTTTTCGTATACCCACCCAAAAGAACAAACACCCAACTTTTTTGAAATGCGTCTCCAAACTCTTTCAGGTGTCTTGCTATACTAGCCTGCTCTTACGGCTATCGCGCCCTCTATTTGCCCAAGGATCCTCCCAAACATTGCCTCTCTCAGCTGGGCGTTGAGACTTGGCAAACGTAAGAATGCAGCGGGGAAATCGAGAGATGAGGGGATGCGGAAGGAAAAAAGTAGAGTTTGATAGGATTTATTACAAATTTCGGAAACAGAACTCCAATCTAACGTTGCGACGGCCGCGGTTGGCGCAGGGGGGTATATAAGAGATGAAGGATCTCCTCTGAAGCGTTCAAATCTTGCCTTCCCTCTTTTGTCAGGTCATTACTTGTATCGCGCAAAAACCTCTGCAGAAAGGGTCAAACGTTAAGATGAGAACAACTGCCTCTACAGGCCTCTTGCTTAGCCTCACCTCTGTGGTGAGCGCCGTTACGTATGGATATAATCATGTTCCTGTCACCAAAGACACTGAAATAGTTGCCGGTGCTTTTGAGGACGTCGACGATATTAAGCTCTTGTCCCCAGCTTTCCTGACACCCAATGTCCGGCTTCCTGGGTTCACTAATGGCACTCAAGGGTCGTCTTCTCAAGATGACATGGGTGAGTCTACCATTGAAGATGCGCATTAGGAAATTGAGACTGACATATGATCAGAGGCCTTCCTCGAGAACGTTGCTGACCGAAACCATTACATGACATATCGCACCGCTAACTTCACTTCGGAAGAGTACCGCTCTCTCCCCTACGTCCACCTTTCTACCGGCCGCGGTAGCTCCCTCCGTCGCGATGACTCCGCCTCCAAGGTGCGCGTGTGGATCCAGGGCGCTGTTCATGGCAACGAGGCCGCAGGCGATGAGACCACACAGGCCATCCTGGGCAAGTTCAACGACGACCGGGAGTGGGCTGCCTCAATTCTCGACAAGCTCGAGCTCGTCATCCTGCCGAGGTATAATCCCGACGGCGTTTTCTACTTCCAGCGCACTCTAGCGACCAACTATGACCCCAATCGCGACCATATCAAGCTTGATTGCCAGCAGACGCGTGATATAAAACAGCTCATGAACGACTTCAGCCCCCATGTTATAGTCGACATGCACGAGTATACTGCTGGGACGCCTTTTGGCGAGGGGCAGTACGTCCACGGCTCCGACGGTCTCTACTCAGCCGCAAAGAACCTCAATATCAACGAGAGCATCCGCAAACTCTCTGAGGAACTCTTCGCCAAAAATATTGGCGACGATATGGAAGCTGCTGGTCTCCGCGCTGAGCCATACGTTACGGGCTCCTCTGCTTCTGATTCCAAATTCGTCGCCGACTTCGCCGAGGCGGGCACTGACGGCAAGATTGGTCGTAATGCTATGGGCCTAACCCAAGCTGTCGTCTTCCTTCTTGAGATGCGCGGCATTGGTATCGCCGACCAGGAGTTCCAGCGCCGAACTGCCGCCGGTCTGACCATGCTGAGCAGTATTGTCCAAACCGCTGCCGATAATGCCGATGAGGTTTTTAAGACCGTCGAGAACGGCGTTGAAGAGTTTGTAGAGTCGGACAGCGATATTATTATCACTGACTACAGCAAGACTGTAATTCGCCCCTTCACTATGGTCGACGTTCAGAACGGCAGCGTGGTCCACCCCCCTGTACGCTTCGCATCAACGACCCCCTCCTTTGCCAACCTCACTCGATCCCGCCCCGAAGCCTACCTTATCCCCGTCGCATGGGCCGGCCTCGCCGAGCGTCTGAAAGTCGCCGGTTTGGAAGTACAGACGCTGGACAAGCCGTTTGAGGGTACCGTTCAGGTGCTAACTATCTCATCGACCGAGGTGGACAAATCCTACTACGAGGGTGCATTTCGTGTGACCGCCACAACGAGGACCAGCGAGCGCGAACTAAGGCTACCGGAAGGTAGCTTTCTCGTGAGTACTAGACAGAAGAATGCGGCGCTGGCGATGGTGGCACTGGAACCGGAGAACATTGACTCGTATGTTTCGTTCAATATTGTGCCGGCGAAGGAGTTAGATGAGTACCCAATCTTTAGGGTAATGTCCTAGATACTTTCCTTTTTGGTGAATGGTGATACATGGTGAAAACGGCATTTCAAGATCGACCCTCTAAGGACTATAAGCTTGGCACATGAAATAGCGTATAAAAAGTTCAGCTGAATCTATATGATTTCCCGCACAAAGTCACTAATGTAAACTATTCTTGCTTTCCCGTCGTATTTCATATGATGGGTATTAAGCCTTGCTCATCGGCATGCTGGTAGCGTTTGATTCTCGATACTCTTCCCTCCCTGCTATGGGCCCTACAGATCATTCTGGTATACTACGCTGACCCAGACTCCATCAGTTCTTTTGATGAGACTAATGCCTTTTTAACTAACCGTCAATAGTGACGTCATTTGAGTGATATCCCACGTGTGCCTGATTTTCACGGACCCACTTTTACCCCTGAACTTTGGCTCGCGATTGTTCGCTAGAAGCACCCTGATTGGCCTATTCGCTTGCGATTGTCTGCCGGAAGTGGTATATATCTAGGTTACACCAGAATATTTTCATGGTATACTGTAGGGTATACTATTCAACATCCAACTCACAGGCTCCATGTCAGCGAAGTCGAAGTTCACATCAGTCATCTGAGACGTATTAAATCAGCACGAGGTACAGAAGAAGAGGGAAATTGAGGCTTACCATGGGATCCCAATCATCACTAATATAAGGAAGTGCTGTCGTAGAATCAGGCTCAGTGACATCTCCGATGTTCTCATTTTGGCCCTTGGCCGCCATAGGCTCGAGAATTGACAGACACTTATCTTCAGCATCTTCGGCAGCCTTGATTAACAACTTTGGAAGTTCATCTTCCGACACGCCTTGCATCAAAGCATCCAATTGAGTGGAAACAAGTGACATGAACAAATAGCCCTTGATATTGGTTCCACCGATCTTGATACATTGCAAGCTCAAAGCTTTAGCGTCTTGTATCACAGATAAAAGATCGGGTCTTATGGAGACAGGTCCCAATCCCTCTTCCTCGAGAATTTGGCTTTTTAATTCAATGGCTATTATGAAGCTAGAATGCAAGAATGGCGTGTGAAGGAATCCCGACCCGCACATTGTCAGTCGCCCGAAATCGATTTGATCTGGTGACGTGCTTTGGTCCGATGATGGCCCTGTTGTTGTTGGTAATGATATACGAGAGCAGTCGAACAATTTCACTGCAGTATCGATGACAACATTTCTGGAGAAGGCGTAGGTCGTCCCGAGAAACGACGGTCCAAAAAATGGGATGTGGATTGAAAGGAGGTAGCGACGGATGACAAAATCCAGCATAAGGACCTCGAATTGAGAAGGGTGTATGGAATATCCCCGAATGGTACGACGCATTTCTTTATAAGAAGCTCTCAGTCTTGCATCTAGGTGGACAGCTTCTTCATACGATCCTTGACAGCCGAGGTCATTTAAAAATTTGGCAACGGCAAGTCGGATTGGAAATGTCTTCCGGAAAGCAATCGCTATTGACGACGAAGTCAACTGATCCTCTGGATGGGGTATAGGGTGCTCGGCATCGATATCATGGTCATCGAGATTCCTTGGGGGCTCTGTGTCAAATTCTTCGACCGAGATGAGTGCAGGTCCTCCGGACTCCATACTAGATTGCAGGCAAACCTCCAAAATTGTATTCCACAACCTGCGACGCATCTCCGATGCAAATCCGGATAGATTTGGTATCTGAACTGGATCTCTGTGTAGTCCCATGTATACAGCTGTTCGGATTAATGTGCCTGCTGCGATCCAATTCATTCCTCCGTCCACACCCAGCAATTCCCTGGCCAAAAATAACAGGATATGCGCTTGCAAGAATGGTATCCCAAGACGTGCCTTATACTCAGGCTCCGCAAACCAGGTTTGACCTTCGTAGATCAATCGGACTGCCAAGGAACGTAGGGAAAATTCATCATCATAAGTTGTGCACCCAATGGCGAGCACCAATTTCAACTGCACCAGAAATATGGGATCATATCGGTTTCCAGGATCCCAGAGCGTGGCATAATCTCTTTTGAATGATGGAATGTGCAATATCCTGTAGACTCTTTCAGATGTTCGAAGATAACAATCAACGAGCGCGTCACAGATATCCTTAGAGGGCAAGTCGGTGGTCATCGGTACCGGCCATTGAGGTGTCCGTTGTGCCTTGATCTTCTTCCCGAGGTGTTTGCACTTTTGAAGGCCCAGAATAGCCTTGGACCCTTCGACCATGATATATGGCTCTATTATTTCGACAATATCACGAAACTGATGGTTTCTTAGTATTTTAAGTCTGAACACGATATATGTGGCGGGAATTCTTACCAATGACATGCTACTAATCCAATGACTTTGGCCAAAAAATCGTCTCTTGTGAATGAAGCTGCGTCTAACCATTTGGCCTCGATTTGAAGGAAGGCTTGCGTTGTGGATATGGAATGTCCCAGCCAAGTGAGAATGTGTGGTCTCAATGTCAGAAACCGGAGTTGGGGCGCAAGTGTCAGGAAGACTTTTCGCTGATTTAGCCAGTTGATACTCGAGTTGTCTTATCTTGCTCTTCAGCATCTCAATTTCGTGAGTGGACGAGTGACTATTCGGTGTAGAAGGGGAAGTGGAACTGGTAGCTGCCGTTTGTGACGGCCCACTTGAGATCGCTGGTCTGTAATTAATAGGTGAAGGATCCACAAAATTATCCAAGCTTCGATTGATCTGTTGAGGTGCATGAATCCATCCACGCTCACGTGTCTGTCCTTCTTCATCTCCATTGCCATGCTGCGGAGGCGGCTGTGAGGACCGATAGACGCAATTCCGATTCTTGGTCCGAATACAGTTATTGCAAGGGATCTGTCTATTGCATCTAATTTTGCGCTGACGGCAAAGAGAACAAGAACTATGCTCTCACTTAGAACGCGTGAATCAAATCGGATTTTGTTACTTACAGGGGCGGTCTTCTGCGGCGAGGGTTCAACCCGGATACTGATAAGGCGCCCGACGAAGTATTTGTTTTCGTGATATCCATCGCTATTGTTAGTTAAAGATCTCCGAGTTTGATGGAATAGAGAATCCCCTTTCGGGCGGGAAATTGGAAGATGATCTTGATATCGTTAGTTAACTCCGTCGGACCTGCGCTTTTGGTCCGTCTCGTCTGCAATTCTCCGTCTCCGTCTCCGATTCCGCTCCGATTGTATACATCGTTAAAGGAATAGCTTCTTTTGAAAATATATAAGAACAGGCGGATCCTAGGTAGGTTCGGTCTTCATACGGTATATATCAACTTTGCAATTCCTCAATTGGTGGGCTAAACTACCTTTCTCTTAATTTTTGAACATTCTTATCCTCTATATATTTCAACCATGGACAATCCACAACTCACATCTTTGGGATCAGAAAAGCTGACAGATGATGCTTTCCAAATCAGTGAAAACAATGATGAAAATGTCTACCATCCCGACAAAGCACCGGATGGAGGTCTTCGAGCATGGCTTACAACAGCCGGAACTGCTTGCACTTTCTTTGCAGCCCTAGGTTTTGCAAACTCATTCGGTGTCTTCGAGGAATACTATCTTTCACACCAACTGAAAGATGAACCTGCGGATAAGATTGCATGGATTGGATCGTTATCAGCTTTTCTTCAATTTGCAACAGGCGCCGTTGGGGGACCATTGTTTGATCGTTATGGGGCCTGGGTATGCTCTCCGACAATCTATCTTACCTCAAACACTAGCTGACAAGAACTCAAGGTTATCCGACCCGCGGCAATACTATATGTATTTTCCTTGATGATGACAAGCTTATGCGAGGAATATTGGCAGTTCATGCTTGCACAAGGCATTCTACTAGGCGTCTCTATGGGTCTCTTGCAATTCCCATCAATGGCGGCAGTGATGCAGTATTTTGACAAAAATATTGCCGCAGCTTTGGGCTTAGCGGTCGCTGGATCATCTATTGGCGGTGTGGTGATTCCCATCGCTCTATCGAAAATGTTGAACAGCACATCCCTAGGATTTGGCTGGTCTGTCCGAATCATTGCATTTGTTGTGATCCCACTTCTGGCCTTTTCATGCCTCACAGTCAAAGCCCGATTACCACCCCGAAAAACGACATTTTACATTCCTTCTGCTTTTACAAAAGTTGATTTTTGCCTCCTTGTGTCAGCAATGTTCTTCATGTTCTTTGGACTTTTCACGCCTCTGTTCTATATTCCGACGTATGCAGTTTCTCGGGGCATGGATGCCACTCTTGCCTCATATCTACTTGCGATTCTCAACGCTGCTTCGACTTTTGGTCGTGTGATTCCAGGTGTTTTGGCCGACAGATTCGGTCGATTGAATGTTTTGGCATTAGGTGGAACCATCACTGGCATCATCATATTTTGCATGAACAAAGCAGAATCCAATCCAGCTTTGATAGTGTATTCGATTGCCTTCGGGTTCTGGTCTGGGACAATCATTTCTGGTGCATCTGCTGCACTTTCCATCTTGATTCCAGATCCCAGAGTAGGTGGGACCTATTTGGGAATGGCATTGGGTGTTTCTTCAATGGCTGCTCTGATTGGACCCCCAGTTAATGGTGCACTTGTTAACAAGTACCACGGATTTTCTGAAGTTTCAATATTGAGCGGCACGACATGTGTGTTCGGTGCGCTTCTTGCCCTTGTTATAAAGACTCAAACCCCTCAAGGTCTTTTGGGACGGGTGTGAAAGTGGATAGAATATAGGCGCGTTGATGGCCGTTTTTGTATGCATGTGAAAATCTTTGTGTTGATGTGCCATACTTTATTATTTAGCGGGCAGAAATGATGGCGTATATTATCAAAATAAACCAACCACTCCATTCCACCCGGTGAGAGTTGCGAATCACAAAGTACATTCATCGGTCAGTGAGCACAGAACAATGCGAGATTAGGTGAGTCTCATGACTAAAACAAAGAATGAAATAATCCATACCACAATGCGGACTGTTCTTGAAGAATACATTGTGGTTATGTATGACTATATTGGCGGCATGTGATCGGTCATGGCTAATCGATCTTTGAGTACTAACATAATCGTATCGAAGTCATTATCCGCCACCCAAAGACCACCATTCATCGTATACAAAAGCAAGGTACCATCGATGTAACATGGATGTCTTATCGCTTCCAATATAGTCTAGATTTAAATCTTCCCGATGTCCTACATTGTGCATAGCCGACAATCCAGTCAATGCTCAGGCAGACAAGTATGTACCACGCAATCTGATTTCAATCTTTGCTATTCCAAAGCATCAGCACGAACGAGCCTCCCAGTTTAAGGCTCAGTTATTGGTCACGATGCCAGTTGTCTGCTTACCCTCTCTCGCCCAAAGAGATCTCGGGTAGTAACGGCTGGGATTCAACATCCTCAGTATACAAACCCCGAAAGCTATCTGTCGAGACAGAGGATCTTTCCTGTTCCGCTGCAGTCATGGTAGTATCCTGACTCTGTTCCATAGGAGCATCCACGGATTGGTCACAGGCTGGGCAAAGGGTGTAGTTAACAGAGCCGGCCTTGAGCATAGGCTTGATACATCGGTGTAAGTACCCTTGAGCAAAGCAGCGCAAATATAACGGACTAGCGGGATCAGTATACTGAAAGAGTAGGTGAGATTCAATTTCAGGACTGACTTACCAAAGAAGGATACATGAGAGTTTGGAGTAGATCTGCGGAATACCGAGAGCAAGCCGATAGTCCCAGAGAGAATCCCATTTGCTAAACTCCTGAGTAGCAAGGAGGGCCATTCCAGCAATGTATACCGCGAGTAGGAATAAAGCCATCAATGCATCGACGGCGATTTCGATGAGCGAATAGGATTGACTTCCGAATATGCGATACCTAAAGAGTATGAATATAGGCATGGTGCTAGAAATTGTGATCTCCTAATTGTTAGACGGTCTTCTATTATAGTAGGAGTGGAAGACTCGCTGCAATTAACTGGATCCATGCGTGAGGGCTATAACGAGTCGTAAAGATGGTGGCGAGAGCGAACGGCCATGAAATCAGGGAGATAAGAGCCTGTACCTTGCGAACTCTAGAGAACGGGTGTTTGTTGGAGGAGCACATTCTTTGGCACATTTTCACTTTGATGTTTCTTTTTTTGGCTTTCCAGCAGATTAAGAAAATATGAAATATGAGGTTTGTGGAGATCTATCTGGAAACCGCGGGTCTGAACCGCACCGCACCTCGGAGGTGCGGTTCTTGGGAGGTGCGGTGCGGTTCTTGGTGCTAGACCTTGGAACCGCGGGGCAGTTCTAATATTTTTGGACCCGAACCGGGGGTTCTACAAACAGGACAAACCCATGGAATCCCATGACATGCATATTTTGTGCAGATTTTGAATGTATTTTTGAGTATTTCGCTTACGGATTAGCTCAAAGGTCAGATGAAAGCTTAGATGGAAGGTATTTTATCAACGGTCAAATCAAAATAGTTTTCATTATATATTCTACTAACTCTATGGCTTTTCATTTACACAACATCTTCATCTCGCCTTGAACGCGTTGGAAGCCGTCCTGACGAACGCGTCTGAGTATTGCTCTCTCTATGTATATGGATGTTTTCAGGTAGGGTAACTCCATCTTCTTCATCTAGTTCGGTCACATGCTCTTGGGTTTCTGTGATGTTTTCTGCCCTTGGTCTTTTACCAAGCGCATGCTCACTCACCAGCTGGCAATTTTGAGATATGGCGGCTGAAGGCTCATCCTCACTGTCACTGATGAGATCAAATTCACACTCTGCCTTCCGAGCATCTTTTTCCTCCCTTGCTGCTTGCGTCTCTTGGGTGGTGAGATAATCATCCATCAGAGAAAGTTGTTCAGATTCCATGTCGAACTTTGTTGTACAAATAAACAAGATAAGATCTTGGATTGTTTTGGATTTCAGCGAGCCTTGACGGTAGTGACAAACATCGCGGGCAGAGTTGAATAACTGCTCAACACTAGAACCGCTAGCAGGAGTTGTGAGAACGTCGCGTGCTAGGCTTGCGAGTATAGGAAATTCATGCTGATGTTCTTTCCAATAAATCCGCGGGTTCACTTGTTGGGTACCTATAACGATCAGCAAGAGATATTTGAGACAAAAGGCTAGGTGAAATAGCGTACTACTTCCGAGATACCGCGAAAGCTCGTCGTGAGCGTTCGTCTGCGGCCGGAGGGATGCGGTCGAGGTCACGAGGATATCAACATCAGATATTCCCCCTATAAAGGGTTGGCTTCTCGTTATTGACTGTGTCTCTGTATAACGCTGCTGGTAGGGGACCAGGTAATTCTCTAAGCTCTTGCGGTATCGGACACGCCAGTGTGACTCCCAGTCCTTGCCAAAAAAGAACTCTAACTTATTTTGTGGCGCCAACATCGTGCCAATTGCATAGAGATCACTATCAATCTCATTGGTCAGCTTAAAGTACTCTGAGAGCTTCAACCTCGCCGCATGAATGGCAGATAGCATCACTTTCTTCCAGCCAACCATCTTTCGCGCAAGTTGAGCTCTAGACTTCTCCAGATGAGAGAAAAGGGTGTTGTAGATTGCGAAGACACTGTGGATGGTGATTTCCTTGGTCTTAGAAAGGGACGTAGTGAAGGTAAAGAATGGTTGTGTGATTGAAAGAAGATATTCGATCTGTCGCCATTCAACGTGGCTCGGTTGTAGCTCCTGGTTGTAGCTCCTGGTTGTCGTATTCTCCTATGTTTAGCACGAAAAGCCAAAAATCTAGTCGTAGGTTATCCAGCTTGTAACCCAAATACTTCAAAATTACAGCCCCAAAAATGCATAAAATATCCGGCCCAAAGCCGAATACGACTATAGCCGGCCTTAAGAGGGCGATTAAATTAATGATGGGATATGTCCTATCTTAGGCACTAGGGGATGGATCAACTTACGAAAAGGTGCTCGCAAAACAACTCGTCCACACAGGCAAACACCTCTGTGTTGAACTATGTGACCTAGCACCGCTTCATCGCCTTGATTCAGATACAAACACGTTACGTTAAGCAGAACCCTAGAAGCACTAAGGTCAGAACTAATAGGTAGGTGACTTTGGTAGAGGGTAAACTATGTTAACATCTCAGTTATCTTCCTGCTCTAAAACCATAGGACAAAAGGCTAGCAGCCATGTATGAGATAGTCTTCCGACACTTCGAACCTTCATCGGTTGGCTTCGCCAGTTTACCCAGACTCATTAACAGCACCATCCCGGTTCTGACCGTTCAAACCGCAGTCAGCTATCATTGTTCAATCATACTCCATGTCATAAACATACCTTCAAGTTGGAGCAATTTTTGCAATTAGTGCAGTTTACCATGTTTGCGCAGTTTTCACAATCGGTGCAGTTTTCCATGTTGGAACAACCTTGGCAATTGATACAACCTTTCATGTTCGAACAATTCTTGGATTTTGCACAGTTGCTGCAGTTGCTGCAATATGAACAGTCGACACACTCAGTACAATTGGAGCACTGGGATTATTTGTAAGTATATTCAGCAGGAGCATCATGGCAGCTCAGTATTATGGTGACAGAATGGGCTAGGTGGTGTATAAGCATACATCATTGCATCCTGCGAAGTGGTTTTAGCATTGTTAACCTATTTGGGTAATGTGGGCTGACCTTCGCAATTACGACAGTTGCTATTGTTTCGGTTTGTATCATTGTCTCTACGGAAAGAGAGTTAGTTGCAGAATTGAGCTTATTGGGAGAGGAACATAGTGAGCATGAGTGAATGAGGCAAAGTGTTTAAACTCACTCGTTGTTAAGTGGGGCTTGTGAAACGTGCATCATGTTGTCGACCTCAAAAATGTTCAGTCCGCTAAGTGAGCAGTGTTCAAGGAAAGAGATATAAGCAGGCAGGGTACATAAGTATATCTGTATCAGTCACTCTTTCACCTACCCAGATAACTAGGCAACATTATAAAATTATGTCAGTATGACGTAATCAGTATAGGGCATCCATCCATATGCCTAAGTGAGTAACCAACGCCCGGGTTCACACTGTAACATGATTGTTTAGTGGAAAATGTGTCATAGTAAAGGCAGTTTGATGTGGAAATTGGAAAGATGTTTTACGGAAATACTAAAGATGGGGAGAGAGAGGGCAGCAGAGAATTAGATCGGGGGGATTAAATGTTGTAATTTAGAGGTATTGATTGCTTATTATTTCAGAGGGATACATGAGCCTATATATACAACAATGAGCCAAGTTGATTTCCATACGGACACCTCGGAGTTAATGTTAATTCCGACGGTGCGGCTTGGATCCCGATCTGCACCAGCTTCATATCACAACATTCCCCTTCAGGATTGCTTTGCTGGCAGGGCGAACTGGAATTGTGCAGAGCAGTCAGGCCTCGGTAAAACCACTCAAAAACCTTCGTGTG